>WOVY01001860.1:0-30626 GCA_013436015.1 Rhipicephalus annulatus | reverse complement strand
GTGGAGGGAGCTCATTAACAATTAGCTGGATGGGCCAAATTGATGTCCCCACTTGATTTGAAAAGCGGGGTCCCATCTGCATTCAACGAGAAACTGATTCTTGTCCACAGTGTTGAGATTCGGCTACAAAAGTACGATACATTGTACCATCCCAGATGTCTGAAAATGTCCCATTCGTCGGAAGGGGCTTTGTTAAATCAAGAAGATCACAGTCCTTAAGTAGCCTTTGAAGTTGCGACTCCACATCGAGAGTGACAAAAAGGGGGGCATCCGAAAGGGAAGACACAAAAGTTGTTGTGACTGCACTTCGAGCATTTCAAGTAAGAATTTGTCTCAAGACTGGCCAATATGCGAAAAGCATCTCGGACAAAAAAAGAAAAAAGTCATAGTGGTGCCAGTTTCGCTAAAAAGTTTATGTAGGTGATACTGTGAGTGAGGGTATATAGGTTATCAAAAATTCTGTTAATTAAATCTATTAAGCTAGTTAAACCCAAAGAGTCAAATTATTCTTCACAGCATTCTTTAGTGCCATTAGGAGAATATCTCCCTTCGAAAGAACCACTTTCTCAGTGACAAGTTGTGTAAAAAGGTCTCCAAAGCGTGCTTGCAAGATGGATCAGGCTCTGTCACTGGATCTGCAGCAGGCTGCTGAAAGTAAAAAAAAAAAAAGCTTTCGTCAATGAAGCTATCACAGAATTCAGTTATAGTGAACCGTGATAAGCCCAATGAATATGAGCAAACAACTCTGTTATTGATCAGTACAAAATATCATGCCTGGCTAGGCTGATAACTTTTTACAGACCAACTGGTGAGATATTCTTTAAAATGAAAGAGCCAGTGATCTTGAAATGAATCATTCACCAAATCACCGCTACGTGTCCCTCTTAACAGTGCCCAATTTACACAGACATTTTCCAGTACATAAAAGAGCCTGTGAAAGTAGTGCCCTTTAAAACCTGACCATAAATCTAGTTATTTCCAGTGAAAACAAACACACCATGTCATCATCTAATGTGAGAAAATCTCCAGGAAACCTTGCTGTGAAGCATGGTCACTTGAAAAAGCTTCCTGTGAAGAAAAAAAAAAAAGAAGCATTTAGTGCCACAGTAACCCAATCTGCCTATTCTAGTTAGCTGTGCTAGTTCACTCATAGCACGTAAATTACATGACAACAGACAGTGTTAAGAACATGGTCTGAAAACCTGTTGCAGGTTGTTCCCAGAGTTTATTGTCCCAAGTGATAACTCGTCTTGAACTGATTATGCAAGAGAAAACCACAGTGCCAATGCACTTGCTCAAGGCTATTCTAGTGGATGTGAATCTTCCAGCTGCACATATTTTGTAGAGTGCAACTAGTGTGTAAAAGTTACCTCTTCATCCTTATCAAACGTGACGAATCATCTGCGTCAGAAAGGCTTGCAATGCCGTCTTGAAGTGGAGAGTCCTAAAAAAACCAACCAAAATTTATAATTTCCCATCGTAATACATAAGCATAAAATAGCATGTGTATGCTTACTAATTAACTGATAAGCCTTAGTAAAATAACTTCATCTGCTGGGGCGTGAGGCTCGCGTGCAGGAAATTTCTGTGACGGATCAGCGCTGTTCCTCTGCTCTTGTGCTTCAGGGGCTGCAGCAGGAGCTTCCATAGCACTGCCAGCTGACGAGCCTAACCGGCCTCCACTTGACGTTACCTGTGATAGAACAAGTGCGCCGATATAGTAAACGGTTTATCGTATAGAAACAATAGTTCTCGTAGCATTCTACTACCAGCTCAATTTACCGGCTCATTATCGGACTCGGGGAAATCTTCTTCACTTTCCGGACGTTCGGAGCCCGGACTAGCTATGTGACTATTCCGGCTCTTCAGTGATGTTGTTCGACTTGGTGGATCTGCCCTTTCAGTGTCGCTGTCTGCCTCATCACTCGAAGAAGGCATGCTAGGGCTGGCACCCTAGAAGAAAAATAATGAGATTTGGACTTAAATTGCTGCGCTAAATTAATGAAAAGAAAATGGCACTGATAAAAATAGCAATTAACACGGCCGAGCACATTCGATCATTCGCGGGCAGAACTTTAAAGGGGTGGTAAAAAGGAAGACCGTAAAACACGGCGCAACGATCGAAGTCGTTGAGCAACATGCAGATTAATGTTGTGGACAACCGCTGATCTGATACCAGCAGGGCCCGGATCAAGCTAAAACCCGATCGAAAGTGCCCATCCATGTTTGAAAATGATCAGAACTTACGGTCGGCGGGCAAGCGCGTGCGGTGCTCCTTGGTAGCTGGAACTGAGACTTGGGATTTAAATAAGTCTTGTAGGGTCCTCTCTTTCTTTTCTTCGGACCGCGCTCCATCGCGAGGTCTTGAAGCAACAAGACGGCTTATTTCACTCCGGGACACGAAGTACAGAAACGGCGATGTAAGCGATAGGACAATGTGCACCGGCTGCCTGCGGCCACAGCGGCTGCCATATTGCATAGACACCCTGCAGCCAGCAGTCTGCATGTGAAATTGATTGAAACAGCGTAGCGTTAAACAAACATTATAAAAGTAAAAAAATACTTTTAAAATTATTCTGATTTTTTGTTTACTTATAATGAAGAATAACATTTTCATTGACAAACTATCAGATCCGCAGCTGCGGTCGACCCTTGTTTGCTTGCTGTGTGCGACCAGCGTTTGACCAGCTGTAGCGCACGTGTGTAGATGTTTTTCTTCAGCATTGCAAGATGATTACCCACGTTTCGAGTCCGGTACGAAGATGATAAAAAATTGGAACGGTGCCAATAGAAGACGTTAAAGATTTCTTTCCCCCCGTCACCAGCAAGACTTCAAGTCCAAATCCCTCTATTTTAGTCAAATGGACGGACGACAGTGGAGACAGCGATTACTATAGGGCCCGGATTCTGGCACTGGGAGGTAAGCCTGCTTTTGTTTGATATGTTGCCGGCGAAATGCATTCTCTTTGGCCTGGCTGACTGCTAAGCACTGTTCACCGTTAGTAACTACAAAGTATTTATCGATAATCTCCACTAGCATAGTTCATTTTGTTAATTTACCGCGTGCAATCGCAAATAAGTATGGTGTCATTATTAATTTATAGCATATACCTGAAAACTCTACGGAGATGACGCTGGTATTTACCTGGCCGCAGAGAGGATACCAACAGCGTCGGGTATATAAGCTGGAGTATATAAGGCCCTTTTGCGGTAGGACGCGCCCTTTGTTTGTGGCACTGCAGCTTTTATACCTAATGACAAGGTCTATACGCTACTATTTCGCTCGCGGCATATGACGTTGTGTTACAAACGGTACTAAGCATTCACACGAGGTTCGATGGTTAATTTACAATGCAATAAAACTAATAAAAGTGCATGCTAGAGATCGTGAAATGTGCACGCGTCAGAGGATGATGTGACACTAACTCAGTAAATGTTAATGTTTGCAATCCGCCCTCACGTTTTCCAGAATCGGAGGACTTCGCGGAGACAGAGGCCAGAGAGAGAACGCGTATTCCGAAGAGGGTTTATTCGCCGGCGTCTTCGGACTACGAGAATGAAGCGGAGGTAAATTATTATCTAAACCTCCTACAAAAGGTCCTGTCAACACTTGTGTAAACAGTGTGTAACAAGTTATTTTCTATTTTCGCCCAGAGCCCTATCAAAGAAAAAACGAAAAACAAAACAACAAGTGGTGCAGAGGCACGCCTGCTTCCGCTTTTAAAAAGCAAGAAAGAAAATATGAAGAGGCAGGCGAAAATCAAGATGGGCCACATTCTAAAAAGCACCACAAAGAAGCAATGGACAGTGGGCGCCTTCAGAGGGCTCATGAAACCATTGATAACCTTGAAGAGCAGGTAGAGAAAAAATCTACCATCATTCGCCAACTGCGAAAACAAAATGAAGAAAAAGACAGGGAGATGGCTCAACTCAGAAGACTGAACATGGAGCTTCAGGACAAGGTTATTTCTGCACTGGAAGACATGAAAGGTATGAAGCAGAAAATGTCTTCATTGTACTGATTTTGTGCTGTGAAAGCATTAATGCCATTCTTCTGACATTTAGCAGTGTGTACAGCTTGTTACCATAAAACGTTCGGCAGTCTTTAAGTGAAGATATTTCGAGTTTAGACTGCAAATGGCTATTGTTTACAGCTGTTTGATGAAATTTAATGAAAATATTTTGTCAGCTCTTTTTCCTCTCTGGGCAATGCAAACAGCACGGCACCTCATGTATAAATGCAGGCTGCAGAATTATGAAAAGGATCATGGATGGCAGCCAGTCGAGCCCCTCCGTGTCTGAGGATCTACAAGACACCTTGACAGAGCGAGCCCTTCGCCCAGGTTCATCCAATCCGCAACCGAATGACAGTGAAACAATGGTATTCTATCTGGAATGTCAATAATGTGCAGCTGTCCAAATTACAAACAACTGTTCTTTTGAAAGCATGTTAAAATAATATAAAGCAAGATTGAGCATTATAGATTACTTGTCATAGAAGTTTGTCTCTGCACAGCTGAGCAAGACATTCCAAAAAGAGTTCAGTGATCATTATAGATATGTGTAAATTTAAGCAGAACTTATGAACAACCAAAAAAAAAGAATTTCGTTGTCAGCAACACAACTTACTAAAACAACTTCACTAACGTACTTGTTGGACAGAAATATTAAGGAATACACTTGGCCTTGTCTGCTGCTGTTTTAGCCATCTCGTGCTGCGCGGATTCAGCACAACCTCACTGAGAAGGTGCAGGCACTTTGTAAACTGGTCTTGCACAAAGGCTGCACTTTCTCTCAATGAATACTGTGGTGCTGACACCACCATGTGCAGTTCATAGAAAGAATGCTAGAGTGCAGCACCACAAAACTGGCTGACAAAGTGCTGGTGAAATGAATAGACCTTTGTTGTTTATGATATGCAATACAGGTTGCACTGCACATGGATGCCTTCAGAATGCATATGTTCCGTGCAGGTGGACATTGGACGAGGGCTTATGGTCAAGAAAGGTGCATGGGAACATGTGCAGTCCCATCATAAGGATTCCTTATTTGTCAAGGACCTGCTAGTCACCATCTGGTCGAAAGACAACCTTAAGGAGCGCTCCCTGCATGGTTGGTTATAATACAAAAGCATAGTGTGTGTCAGTTGGTAACGGGGGAATTCGTTGTTGTGGATATCTGTTATGCAGGAAAACATTGTCCACGGTACCCTAACCGTCCACGCAAGGCTCCCCTAACACCGTGGAAGTTGGACGTAATGCGTGGTAAGTGTGCAGACAGTCTCTTGGAATGCATATTGAACCAATCTTATTCTTAGTACATGAAATCACAGCAAAGCTCGGTTGCAATTGAGTCTATTTTGAAGCCACTACAAACTTTACTGTCTGCTTTGACTTCAGTTATGAACACAATTTTACATAAACTATGTAGTTGTAAAAATGTGACCCAACACCTTGCCTCTTACTTACTATTAAATTCATTTGTTTTAGTCAGGAGTGCAGGCAGGTGAAAGTCTTAAGTCTCTTAAATGCACTGGTAGTTCAAAAAGATAGTCGAAAAAAAGAAAAGCCAACAATAGAGCTAGTGTGTAGACTGCCAGCATTTTTTTCATCATAACTTATATCTCTTTCATAAAAAATGACAAAAAAAGAAATAGTGTTCTCTGCTTTCTTCCTGCACTATATAAATCCACACAGTTACATGGTGCGAGTGGAGAGCTGTGAAATGTTACTTTTTTAGATTATTTTTGTGCATGTGCACGCTAAGTTCGCAGTTTCCTTTTTCTAATAAATGCTGGAACGGAACACTTTTGCTAACTGGAGAATGCTTTCTGTATTGTTCAAGCCTGTGCTGCTAAGGCATATTCTAGGCCATTCAGCATATAACACTTCATTGCATCAAGAAATATGACTAAAAGTTCAATTTTGAACTTTTGTGTTCTTAAAGTAATATCGATGCTATTAGTTCTTTAAGCAGCTGGTTTCTTCAAGGCTATTTATTGATAATTTTTGTTGTTTCAGACTGCTACAGAGCACGTCTGGAGCATCAAGGCGTGCCTGCAGGAGTACTGCCGTTGGCAGTCAAACAGATGAACCACTTCATTGTTGAGAAGCTTTCAGATATTGAGAAGCTTGCCAAGCGGTAAGATAAGTGTGTTCTTTGTGTCAAAGGACTCCCCCCCCCCCTTTTTTTAAGAGAAACTTGGCCATATTCATCTGCTTGCAACATGCATGTACAGAAAGAGAAGACTGCATTGGATGGCATTAGTTAAGGTGTTTCACAACGTCAGGGGTGCAACAACCGAAATAACATTTGGAGCAGTAGAAGCTTACTTTCGGAACACTTAAATGCAAATTTAGGGCTGGTTGTAAGAAATAACATTTATTTTTTATCACAAAAGACCAAATTTGGAGGAAAGAAGACTTACATTCAGAAAAAAAAAGTATGTTCAAGTTTTTCAACTTCACCTAAATCCTGCAGAGTAAGCGTGAGCCCTGCCATTTCAATAAAACTAGCATTTCGATCTACCCCACTGGGCAAACAATGATAAAGTCTGCATTAGCACTTGCTGCATCTGCCTAATCCTTTGACAGAAACCGTAAATGAAAATGTAGATCTGCGAATTGGGGGACCTTGAAATTCAAGGGATTTGTGAAACTGAGGAGTTGAGGTGGCGAAAAAAAAAAAACCTTGCGCAGTTTTTTTTAGGGTGACAGAAGTGTCATACGCTGCTCCAAATAATTGCCAGTAACTTTTTCAGGCATCAGCGATTATACTAGTGCTCACAATTATGCTGTAGTATTCACGCATGAGTAATTGAACAAAATTTGCTGTCCCGTGAGTTGCTAATAGCCCCTTCCAAATCGTAATACGCATTTTCGCAGGGCACCGGTGTATAGCAAAGAAGGTAGTTCAAGTAGCGTTCTGCACAGATTAGAACAAGACAAAAAATTTTTTTCGAACACCGCCATGCCCCTCCCCCTTTTTTTTATGGGTGTTAGGTTTAGGGCACAACATCTCGGCTTGTCCCAAGGCACATTCTACCTGATCAAGTAACAACGGCGCATGCTCGTTGGTCCCACAACAGCACCAAATATTGCCGAGATGACAAAATGCTTTATGTGCCGTTGCTATGGCGACCAACATGGTCACCAGCAATGCTGGTGTTCGCAGCACGTTGACTGTTCGGGCACGGAAAACGCGGTATGTGCTCCCTGCTCTAGTTGCTAACATGCCATAGCTGCTTTTGCTGACTAGGAAGTTCATATTTCCCGCTAAGCATTCATGGCTACGGCAATGCATTTTTGTCTTGAAGTTGCGTCGTCCAGCGGATAGGTATTTGTTGCAGTCAGCGGATCGATGCGCACGGTTTTGTTACTTTATCTGGTCGATCGCGTCTCGCGAGTGCCCTGCCCTAATGGGATTAAGGTTAGCGTGGTTAGGTTACCATGGTTTAAGGTTAGAGTCTGTGCTCTTGGATTGATTGATGACTGAAACTGCAGGAGGGCAACGTACGCGGCCTCCATTTCTCGCTGAAATTAGCACAACTGAGAAAATTTGGAGGCTCGTCTGGCATTTTGGCGCAGCGTGGCGCAATATGGTTTTGGCAGCTCGGCGCAAAAGCGGGGAATTGTATCAAATTCGCGTAATTGGCACAGCTGTTGTACCCCTTCAACATGCATAGCTATTTTTATGTTAATGTTTTTATGTTAAATCACATCTAGACTTGGAAGAATGTAAGCCATTGTGTGGCTGACTAAATGTATAAATTCTGCAAAACATTTGCAGGGCGAAGGACAACCAGGGCGTTGCGGAAGTTTAACGGAGGAGGACCATTGGTGCATTTTCTAAATAGTGTAAATATTATGGAATGTGTGAATAAATTTTCATTCTTTCATATTTTTTTTTTCTCTACCATTGTTTTTATCTTGTATGTGCATGCATTTGAGTGTGCATTAATGTCACATTCACACTAGGTAATCCAGCCTGTGCTGTTTCCACTGTGTTGTGAAATTGCAATTAATGAAGTGCAGTGTGATGACAGCCAGCCTTCTACAGGATTGTCATTTTCTACTTGCATCCGCAGAAATGTGATAATCATGTTTATAGGTCAGCCAAGAGACTGCAATTACTACACTACTACTTAGCTTCAGTTGGCTCTCTCTGTATACCAACCACTGGCTGGCTGAAATGCAGTTAGCAATTTAGCGTCAACCAAGTGCTTACCAGAAACTAATGGCCAGCCATATTAAATTGGCTTACCAGGTAGAATGGTGACTGGCTAAACACCAGCTTTTGTCACTGGGCCAATCATCTGGATACATGCAGTGCAGCTTGGTCGAAGACCAGAGAGTCACAACGCAGACGAGCGCTTGTCTGTGTTCTTTGTCTAAGTTCGCGCTGCATGTATCCAAGTATGTATCAACTAGCCCAACTCAACCTTTTATTGAAACATATGGAATCATTGGAGTCTCAATTACCATCAAAGTGCTGACCATTTGCAACAATGTGGGAAGTCATGTGGTTACCAGCCACATTGAATTTGCTTACCAACTAGAATGAATTGGGGGCTGTTTGGAATGCCAGTTACGATCAGTGGGCCAAACATCTGGAACCACAGGATTACCAGTTAGCTTCAACGGGTTAGTCTACTGAGACCTGCCGGGCAACCACGTGCCTACCATTAATTTTCAATGGGTTGACCATTTCAGGTCAACGGGTTTTCTATTCACCACCAGTTGGCTTCAACAGGTCAGCCTATTCACACCAAGTGGACAACCACCAGTATACCATTTAGTATAAATGGGTTGACCATTTTAGGTCAATGGGGTTTCCTATTGACCACCAGTTAGCTTCAACAGGTCAGCCAATTCACACCAGGTGGACAACCACCTGCATACCATTTAGTATTAATGGGTTGACCATTTGAGGTCAATGGGGTTTCCAATTGACCACCAGTTAGCTTCAACAGGTCAGCCAATTCACACCAGGTGGACAACCACCTGCGTACCATTTAGTCTTAATGGGTTGACCATTTGAAATCAACGGGATATTTAATTGACCACCAGTTAGATTCAACGGGTTAGCCAATTCACACCAATTGGACAACCACCAGCGTACCATTTCGTTTTCATGGGCTGGCCATGTGAGGCCAAAGGGGCTACCAGTTTGTCACCAACCAATTTCAAATGGTGCGCACCATTGCAACTAACTGGCAATTGCTCAGCACCAGCCACACTTAACTGGTAGCCAATGGGGTCCCCTGTTGAACCAGTTGCATTGAAGTGGTGAGCCACTTGGATCCCCCTTTGGAATATAAGGGTTTACCCATTGATTCGAACGGGATAATGTTCAATGGGTGGCGAAAATCCTACTGGTCCAACACCCATTGATTTTAAATGGAAATTTTCCAGTTGGACCCATTGAATATTTTTGACTGGGCCCAGTAACCACACGATGCTTGTAACCACACGATGCTTGCACAGATTAAATGTGGCCATGGCCACATTTAATCTGTGCAAGCATCGTGTGGTTACAAAATTCTGTACCAAACATAGGTTCAGCTTTCTGGAATAGACCGCGCTGCACAAGCTAGCTCAGTGCATGCACTTCTGTACCCTGCCAGCTAGAGAATATTTTTACCACCAGTATGTTGTAACGTGAAGTGAAATGGTGATTGCATACTAGGGCGCGTCCTGCAGGACCCCAATAAAGTTGTTTCACTTGATCGGTTGGTGTGCTGTAAGCAGAACATTTCCAAGAAAAATCGTATAGTTTGGAGGAGGACTTAAGCAAGGAAAGGTGTAGATAAAACACTGGATTCACTGGAATTATCCTCACCAAGTATAACATTGTTTTTCTGGTGAAGCTTTGCGTCTGAACAGCGAGCAGGATAAGCTGGTAAAAACATGCAAAATGGGAAGTCTAGCACAGCAATCTGTGCAGTACTGCTCATTTCATGGAGCATTAATTTCACAGGCTTTGCTCATTGTTAGCGTTAAGCCTATATTATGTCCACTGCAGGGTGGAAGCCCAATCAATGTTCCCTGTCCTGTATGAGCCAATTTCATATTATGGCTGATAATTTCTCGATCTCATTGGAACTAATCACCTGCCACCCTCTGCTACATTTCATGTGTCCTAATATAAATTAATTGATATTACTGACCTGTCATCCATCTTTTTTTCTCATTCCCAACTAATGCATTCATTTTTGACAAACTCTGCTTTCTTCCCATGTCTTAATATTATGCTAGCCTTTTTTCCTTTTTCTGAAACATTATCTTTGCTCAGAAGCTAGAAGTTATCAGAAAGAACATAACGACATTCTACCTCCTGAGCATATGGCATCATCAATACAAAAATGTATTAAAAGTGAGAAAACATCCTATCTATATAAGAGGCCCTAAAATACTGCAGGAGGCAACAAATAAACTGGTATTTGTATAAAGGCAGTGACAAAAACTTTGACTACTGTCACTTATTCTGATTCTTGGGACATCTTTTTTAGTACATCATAACACATAATTACACATTTACACAATTTACTCAGAGGAATTGCCACCACGTGCATTGAGGCCACCCTTCAGAAGTCATGTGAGCACAAGGATGAGGTAAGCCTTAAAAACCAGATTAAAAGACTAAAGGATGCTGGATATCCCAACAGCACCATCACACCCGTGTGCTTAACCTTCCTGCAGAAAGTCAAGTTAAACAAAACAGAACCAAAATAAAAACAGAATGACCAAAGATCTTTGCATGCTATACCATACGTACATAAAGTGTTTCACAATATAAAGAAAATAGCGAGCCGATATGATTTTATCTTGTTATTTGCCATCCCTTGCAAGTTTTCAAAAGTGTGTGTACTAAAAAGCAACAGGAATAGCTATTATTTCACCATTCGTCACGAGAATAGGTATACTGAATGCCAATATAATGTTGTGTACGAGATACTATTGACACGTGGAAACGTAAACATAAGACAAACTGGGCAATGCCCCAATGTTTGAGCAAGACAGCATGCTTAAAATGTTAAGAATGGCTATGGTAGTCGCATGGCCATACACTGTAAAGAATGTAAGTGCAGTTCTATGTTTCATAAAACACTGTTTTTAAAAAAAGCAAGAACAAGAAATGAAAGAGAGACTGTGAAAGCATTTTCTTGTCAGGAAGGCCATGGATCAGTGCATCAGTATACCTTCACTCATCCATTCGGAGAGAGAGTATTCTTTTCTCAGTTAAGATTATATTATCATGGTCTCACATGTGTCGTTGTGCATGAGTACTGTTCTTGTACTCTGTAAAAAAGTGGGCGTAGTGCCTTCAATAAAATTTAGTTGGCAGTCAGCGCTCTTTCCTGTCCTTTTTGTCTCTTCCTCAGCTTCTCTCACTGTTACTAGAACACAACCACGATGAACCAACTTGCCCAGATTAAGCTATTGTTGACGAAAAGTCAGAGCATGAGAATACTTCAGGGGCTCAGAACCTCCTCACTACCCGTCTAGTTACGGCCCTGGTCTATGTGTTCCGAGAGTGAAGCACTAGTGGAGCTATCTAACTACCTAACGGTGAGGAGGGTTTGTGTATACTCGAGCTTGTTTTATGACATAATGAGAGGTGGCAGGTTGTTGAAATAATATGCTGTGTGGGAGGTCAAGATTTTGATTGAGAACGCTGAGTATGAGCCAGTGACATTAGGCGTTCAAGACTTTTTGCGATATTCCCTCTAGCATAGGACCTTGGTTGGTGGTTGACGTGTGCATTTGATCACATTGTAGTCTTCCATCATAATTTTTTTGCCACTTGGCGTCAACGCTCTTGAGTTGTACCAAAGTAATTAAGCATCTAGGTACAAGTATCTTCTGTCAGTGTTTCAATGAAGAGCTGAATATGAGTAATAGCTTCCATCGATACTTCTGGCATTGGTGTATGCACATTTCTTTTGAAGTTCTCTTGTAAAAAAGGCATTAAAGGTATGTTTTTGTGACTTTTTAGTGTTGGCCAGAACTGCTGGTGTGTCCGAACGGCTCTTCGATTGGTTGTGGTGTTGTCTTGTTCAGGGCCACAGAGCTTTCAGTCTTTTTTTATATTTGCCTTCACAGGAATGCTCTTTGCATGCTTCTTCAGTACTTTGTATTATTCCTAAAGCATTGACTTCCAGATTTTGATTGTGGTGCTTTAATCTAGTGTTCAACTTCACGCTAGCTTCATTTGCACGCAAAGCAAGAACTCAGGAGTATGGTAACTTTTGCTATGGGTTTTCCCTTCTTCAGTCTACTGCATTTTTGCCTGTGTTGTCTAAGCGCTGACAGCCTCGTACGACAGCTTTTTTTTTTTTTTGTGCACTTATTGTATGCCAATGACTTATTTGCCTCCTCAGCTAGACTTTTTGTTTTATAAGAGAAAGCTCTGTCTGTATTGCTTTTGTCATTTGCTGATGGTGTATCTTCACTATCTTTTCTCAGTGTACACTATACTTGAATGGAAGAGCAGCATGAATACCTTCAGCTGTTAGCAGGCTTTTTAGCTGCTGTAATACCGATTGATGCTCCTTTCTCAGGCGTTCTATTTTGGATGGTTGGCATGTCATTGCTTCTTTTAAACTTTAAAACTGCAGGTGCACCTTTTTCTGGTTACACCTGGTATATTTTTCCAGTGGTTATATATATATATATATATATATATATATATATATTGCTAACTTGAGAAACAAGGCCTCTTTACGGTAGGTGCACATCAGGTGGGAAGAGTACTTCTATTACTTGCCAAGATTGTGGCCCCTTATGGTGGGAATCATAATGCACTGTTGATGTGTCAAATTCACATAGCATAATTCCAAGGCACTCGATCAATATCCAAGGAAAAAAATTATGTTCTTTTGCGTGAGTTTCAGCAACTCATAGTAATTTGTATGTAAATGAATACTTCATCATTCTTGGCTGTCATGTTTTATGGAAGCACATGTGCTTCGTTAATAACAAAAAAACACGCACGCTCACGCCACTGCAGTGGCGTGAGCGTGCGTGTTTTTTTTTGTTATTAGCGATTTGCCCTATGCATTCACGTTTCTTCTTTTTTTGTGTGTCGTACTTCTCGTATCGCGCAGCCTACCGTTTTGGGCACACGTAAAAAAAGTACATAAAGAAGATGCGTTCCACGCCGAAATTCGCGTTCGCAACGAGCTGGGCACCGACAGGGTGCCCTACGACGCCCACACACTCCGCAACACCTTACCAACCGTTCGCTGCGATGTTGTTGGGAATTCGTGTGGTCGTTGCATGAATATAGCGCGTGCGTGCGTGCGCACGCGCGTCTGTGTGTTAGATCACGGCAACTGCATATGTTGTATGATTCAGTCACCATAACGCAACTGACGACCCCCGCTCTTCCCACACGTCAAGCAGCAGCAAGTGCCGTTAACTGTACTGTGCTGTGAACGCAAAACAGATTCGAATAGGTCGCGTAGATAGCTAGCCCGACACATGATACGATAAGATTTGCGTCAGATATTCGACGTCTACATGCACGCGTAAGACAGCGGTATCCGCAGCAGCTTCGTCATACGTACGGATAGCACCGCATCGGACGTCACGTCTGACAGAGAAACTTGATCGGTAATTTTTTCTCACTTAAAAAGTCTACCTTGCACAACTTCAACCAACGATTATGCATTTCAACGAGCTGTGCATGGTTTAATGATTGATTGATTGATATGTGGGGTTTAACGTCCCAAAACCACCATATGATTATGAGAGACGCCGTAGTGGAGGGCTCCGGAAATTTCGACCACCTGGGGTTCTTTAACGTGCACCCAAATCTGAGCACACGGGCCTACAACATTTACGCCTCCATCGGAAATGCAGCCGCCGCAGATGGGATTCGAACCCGCGACCTGCGGGTCAGCAGCCGTGTACCTTAGCCACTAGACCGCCGCGGCGGGGCATGGTTTAATGACGAAAAGATAGTTCTAATATTGTGCCCGGCACATATATTACTCTCTCTCTAACTTGAAAAATCGGCGCGTGAATTGGGGCCAGAAGACTGCCAAAAAGCAGCACACGCAGAAATTGGCTCATATTCTAATATCATGACATCGTGATGTTGACTTTTCAGCTGACGCCGGCAATAACGTTCAAACGGCGGGCCAATAATGCCGGTCTTATTGGATGGCTCCGCCCATATTGGCTGCTACTTGTACAACCTGGCCCGATGTGTCCGTTCTAATAGGCCGGCACAGCCTATATGGGCGAAAAGTTCTGAAAGCTGGCCCAATATAACCAATCTAATAGACTGGCACAGCCATCATTGGCGGAATGTTGTTAATGCTGGTCCAACATAGCCGTTCTATTCGGCTGGCAGAACCAATATTGGGGGTACGTTGTAAACGCTGGTCCAACGTCGCCGTTCTATTTGGCTGGCACAGCCAATCTTGGCGGTACGTTGTGAAAACTGGGCCGTTCATGGGCCAGGCAATGCCGATCTATCCCCAATATTGGGCCAACCTTCTGTGCTGCCTGGGTGCCGACTGCTTATCTCGTCTTCTATCTATACTGATGACGGCGATTTCGATAACTACCCGGCTGCAATCTCCTCCAAGTTCCCGAATTCGGACGTCTTCCGTGACAAGCAACAGCATGATCCTTCGCTGAAACCAATGATCGATGTGGCTCGTAGCCATAACGCTCCTCACCATTCGTGATTCATGACGCCCTACTATATCGCAAGAATTACTCCAGCCATGGCTACACTACTCCTCGTCGTGCCAGAATGCCTGCGTCTTGCAGTATTCTAAGCCATGCACGATGACATTACGTCTAGGCACCTTGGTTTTGCCCGAACGCTTCACCGTATCCGACAACGTTTTTACTGGCCTCGACTGTGGAAGACCACCAAGCACTACGTCGCAAGTTGTGATGTCTGCCAATGCCACAAACAACCTACCACACCATTGGCCGGCCCACTGCAACCGGTTAAGCCACCGACTTCACCATTTGAAAAAGTCGGCATAGATTTACTAGGTCCCTTCTCCAAGTCTACCACCGGTTGCCACTGGATTACTGTGTGCGTAGATTACCTGAAGCGGTATACTGAAACAATGGCGGTTGCTTCAGCCACATCATCTGATATGTCATCATTTCATCTACACTCGATTATTCTCCGCCACGGGGCCCCTCGTGTGGTGATAAGTGATCGCGGCTGGCAGTTTACCGCTGGCGTTGTCGAAGAGTTGCTACAACTTTGTGGGTGCCAGTATCGGTACTCCACGCCATACCACCCTCAGACCAACGGCCTCACTGAGCGCACCAATCGTACCATCATCAACATGCTTTCAATGTACGTCGCAGTGGATCACAAGAACTGGGATGCCGTATTACCTTTTGTTACATACGCCTTTAATACCGCGAAACACCAAGTCACGGGTTATACGCCTTTTTTTCTTCTCTATGCTCGTCATCCCCAAAGTGTCCTTGACACCATACTTCCTTTTTCGACGAACGAAAGCGCCAGTGTCGCGCTGACTTTGTGTCACGCTGAAAAAGCTCGTCGACTTGCTCGGCTCCGAACTCTTTCCGTCTATGCCCTCGCGAAAGACCGTTACGACGCAAAACACCCGCCTGTGACTTTCGTTACGGGTGATTTTGTCTCACTGTGGACGCCTGTTCGAAAGAAGGGACTTCGTCAGAAGCTTCTAAGTACTCAGGACCATTAGTCATAATCAGTGCTTGAGTGACGTCACTTACGTCGTTGCGAAAAGGACATCTCAGAACTGGCGTTCGCGTAAGACACAAACTGTGCATATTGACCATTTGAAACCTTACATCAACCGATCGCTTCAACTGACTCGGTGAGCTTCGTCTTGCCTGGAGGAAGCTGTAACGCGGGCTGAAAGAGCGGAAAAGAAGAGGCAGAAGGGCGCTCTCGAATGGTGGCTATTCGGCAGTGTCGGTTGAGCGTTGCCCCTTTATATATGGGTGATTCCACGAGAGATCGACACGGGTCCAAAAGTTGATATTTTAGATTTCATTGAGTATTTTATATTTCGTGCACCTTTCACCAGGTAGCCCGAAAGTAAACTTCGTTTTATGATTAATGGCACAACTTACGAGAAAAAAGATATCAAGCTTCACCAACACGGATGCACCAATTTCGTCACCTGTCATTTTCGAAAATTGCAGATGCTATAAAAAGACTAATATTTTTGTTTCAAGGAAGATATTTTTTTACCTGAGATGCATGTCTAAATAATAATGAATTCATACGGTTTCAAGTTTGTAGACCTTGAAAAAATAGCTTTTAAACGTGTCTAATTTTGCGACAATTCAAAATAAGTTACGTATTCTCCAATTTTTTATCTCTGAAAGTAATGCAAGCAGCGTTTTCAAACTTGACATGATTTAATAATATAGTGTGTTTACTAGGCACATAAATTATTGCTGCCGTAGGGCAAATGTAAATTTTTATATATTGCCTCAAAGTTCTAAGTTTGGCAAGAGTGTACTCCACTGAAATTTTATTAATAAAAAAAACTCCATCTTCGCTTTTTCTAAAAACCTCGTAAATACACAACCGAATACCATCATACAGTAATATAGAAAAACATGTTGCATCATTTTGTTTTTTAGCGACAATATTCGTGGTACAAATTCAGAGCTTTTCGACAATGCGCTGATAAGTTGAAAAATCTAGAAATCAGAACGAAAAAGCGGCAATAAGCTTCAAACGCGAGTAAATGTGACCGCATTTGGTGAAGAAAGGCTGTTTTAGCAGATAGGAGTAGCTATTTTGAACACGGTATTCTACAGTATCTGAATTCACTCTTATACGTAGAGCACTAGTTGAGACTTCTAATATGTGGTGGCCTCTCCATTACTGACACACAGATGGAGCTGCTATGACGGCCATGTGTTTGCAACACGTTGGGTAAAAGAATTGAATGAAGAAGGAGTTCATAAACGATTCATAACAAATTTTTATCACTTGGGGCACGAAGACTGCCGCATTAGACTGAAGAACACGCTTTAGGGCAAGCTGTCATCCGTCGTCTGCTCTACAGATGAATTGCTGAGCGCCGCATCTCGGAGGCAATGCTTTAGATCATATGTTCAAAGTAGGGACAAAGATTACGCCTCCCGTAATTTTATCGACAAAAAACAATGAAATTCATTTTTATGTACTAGACTTCAGTTTTGCATTCGCACTGTGGATACTTGTGCGCAAATATATATATATATATATAGATATATATATATATATATATATATATATATATAGGCAGGCATGGTGGTGTTAGTGGCCGTAGCATTGCATATAGTCCAGTAGATCCTCCGTGAGCGGTCACAACGTGGTTTATTTCGACGTTTCGACCTAGAGCCTGGCCTTCATGAGGATTAAAGATACAGTTTGGTTGGTGCTCAGCTTTATACAATCTCAAAGCAGAGGGCAAGGAAAGGGAAAAGAAATCCTAAAGAAAGAAAAAAAAGAAAAAAAAGGAAAAAGAGAAATAAAAGAAAAAGAAAAAAGAGAGAAGAGAAAAATAATATACGGTGGACTCCCCTCGGGCGCCCCCCTTCCACTCTTCCTTCCAATTTCTCCTCCACTCTTCCCTCCACTTCCCCTTCATTTCTCTCCCCCTTCTCCCCTTCACCTTTCTGATGTCAGCGGTCTGTGTATGTTTCCTTTCACTAACGCATTCCTCCCGATCAGACGGCGCCTCCTGGCACTGGCGGTTCGGTGTGGGGCAAAAAATAGCTTTTTAGGAAGTCCTAAGCCTTTAACTACTCTTTTTTTAGGAAGTCCTAAGCCTTTAACTACTCGGAGTCCCGTAAACAATTCGTCGTAGAAGGAGGGGTGCCACGTATTGTGGCAGAGGCTGGTAAGCGGGCATTTTAGGAAGTTCTAAGCCTTTAACTACTCGGCGCCCTGTCAACATTTCCTCGTAAATAGAGGGGTGCCCCGTATTGCGGTAGAGGCTGGCAAGCGGGCGCAATGCGAATTCCTTGCCCGCTTCTGGATTACGCGTGTAGTGGGGGCCTCCCGGCTTTGCACAGGGTTGCTGTTGGGCATGTCATGCATGGCACAATTGATTGGGTAGTAAATAAAACAGAAAACAGACGACAGCTGCACTTAGGAAGAGTAGTTACACTTGGAATTGTTTTGGGTTGTCCAGTGCCCTTCGAAGCTGCAGTGCCGTGAACTCAGTTACTATTTTCATTGTTGCCGTTATTGTTTTCTAATGCTTTATTGCAGCAAGTGTACCAGCATAGCCTCCTTTATTTTCTGTGCCTGCGCTTTGCCGCCGGGATCAAAGGGAGCTGACCGTCAGGCTGAGTTCCCGCAATCACCACCAGGCGGCGCTGCCTTCCCAGAACCGGCAGAGCCTGTTCACTGACTCCGGTGCTACCGCCGGCACTGACGGGTGGGTCCTTCGTTGCGCGTTTGTAAGCGGGGCAAGCTTAAAAAACAAAAGTGTGATACCACTCTCTTGTGCCACTTAAATATTTAGGAGAGAACATATGCAAGAGAGAAAGAATAAGTACGCAAGATAGCACATTGAACAGAACACCATACCTTCAAGGAAATGGTAGAGAAACTTGTTTACTGCGTATTAATTCATTCGCAACCTGCGGAAAAGAACAAGAGGGCGTCGATCGAAACGTTCCTCACACGCACACAGTCTGACGAGCTTTAGTACCCTCGTTGACACTGTTCACAAGCAGCAATCACAATTTTAGCAACATCACAATTTTTTTACATCCTTGCATTTTTTTTACATCCTTGTTTAAAATCAGAAGCAGCGAAATGACGACTGCACACGGTTGAGTAGCAGAAAGTGGTGTTCGACGTCCAATTGTCTCGTGAAATGACTTTTATCTACTTTTGCCGCAACTCCTCGTCGCTTGGAATTTCGTGGAATGAAATTCCTACTTCCTTTTTTTGCTTGAAGACTTGCAACCGGCTGCGGCGGCTGCATTTCCGATGGAGGCGGAAATGTTGTAGGCCCGTGTGCTCAAATTTGGGTGCACGTTAAAGAACCCCTGGTGGTCTAAATTTCCGGAGCCCTCCACTACGGCGTCTCTCATAGTCATAGAGTGGTTTTGGGACGTTAAACCCCACATATCGACTTGCAACCGGGCACGCAACAGTACGCCATCGCACCTGACGCGGGTCATCACAGCCGAATGAACCACGGAGACTTGTGTGCGTAGGCCGCTGCACGAGACAGAAACGAGAGAAACCGTAAACTAACATTCCTGATTACTTAGCGAAATTCGCTGATAGGTGCGCGGAAAAGCCTCACGAGAAAGAAGCGCAAAAAATGATAGCAAAGCATGAAACCGGCCCTGCAAAACGAGGTGCAAACAACGTTGTTTGTTTACACGCACTCACTTATTGCCGCGTGTCATCTGTTCACGCAACACAATGAAGCAACAGTTAAATATCATACTTGCTGAAAGTACTACGCTGCGAAGATAGGTGCGCGGAAAAGTATTGCCAGAAAGAAGCGCGAAAATTGATAGCCGCGCTTGACAACGGCCGTGAAAACGCGGGGTACAAACGACGTTGTTTGTTTATACGCACTCAGTTAATGCCGTGTGTCATCTGCTCACGCAACACAATGAAGCAACAGTTACAATTATACTTGCTGAAAGTACTACGTACCGTTTTGGTCGTAAATAATTGGTGTTGCAAACGTATGCGACACGAACAAAGGTTTCCTGGAGATGCGTCGCCGCGGCTGAATGCGCCGACTCGATTCTGGGATGCGAGCGCCCCTGGCGGACAGCAGACGCAAAAAGAGAGGAGGATGCGGGAGGCGGCCGAACGGTCCCGGCGGACTGACTGCGCGGGCACAGAAAATAAAGGAGGCTATGGTTGAGCTATATAGGCGTTTTCCGTACCATCTGAGGGACCGGTCTGCAGCGCAACGCCGGCGGCGAGAGGCCAACAATGAGAGCAAATTATCTACGCAAACCTGGCGTGTAAGCATTGCAGTGTAAGGAGATCTATGCGGTGTTCACGCGCCCTGAGTTGCATACGCTCCGCTTTGCTCAACGGGCAAAGCGGAGCGTATTATCAACGGGCGCGCGAGCGCGCTCTGGCGGAGGTGCCGACGTGTGCATGCACGCACTCCCACTCAAAGACGTCGGCACGACAAAGCTGTAGGTACACTAAAGTAAAACGGTAAGTTAGCTTAGATTGATTAATTATATTCCACCGCAGGTTTATTAATATAGACGAGAAAACCAACGCCAGATGTATCCCTTGTCAATTTTCCTCCGAAAGCTGCGTTGACGTGAAGTATTTCTTTAGTGTTTTTGTGTGTTTTAGTAATATCAGCTGAACTGAAAAAAGTGTTTCTTGAAACTTGGTGTGCTATAAGTATCTGGATCTCTTGGAACACAACGAATACGACTTCATTTTTACCGATTAGGAACTTAAATTCCTGCTAGGCGCAGTCAAAATCGACAACATCGCGGCAGCTTGCGCGGAAACTGAAGGTGTCTTCGTCACACGTATTTCCTTTTCGAGCATTTTCCCGCTCACTAGCTCGCAGTAAGCGTGGCGTATTTGGTATCACGAAAGAGTTTGCTGACATGAGAAAATTGAAGCCACGACACATCTTGCGGGATCACAAATAAAGCAGATGAATGGGAAGAGATTTTAAAATAAAATCCATAATTTGAATACCGTAATTGTGTTCACAAATCTCCATAAAAAAGAAAGGTAGCCGTAAGACAATACTTTTAACGTACGTTTTCTCTTTCTAACTGGCTGCAGGCGCGAACAATAATTGGATTTCTAGAAACAAGACGAACTAATTTCACTTCATGTATACATTTTTATAATATATTCGCTTTACATTATGTGTGACGCATCACCATTCTTTTAAAGTAAAGAAAAACATTCACTTAACACGAACAGAAATAAACTGCTCTTGATATATTTTTATCACGTTATCTTGGCTTGCTCTAATGAAATCTTTTTTTTTTCGTTTTAAGAATATTTTTCGGCTACTTTTTTTTATTCTAGAATATGCAATGTTTACTGTGTGTTACCGCTAAATTGTTATCAGAGAGTTAAAAACTAAAAAAAATTACCAATAAATTTGTAGAGACATAAGTTGAAGAACTTGCTTCCGCACATTACCGTGTTACAATGAGTAATGAGAAAGACCGGGAATTTGGAGAGCAGTCACGAATATTTGTTGGTTTTCCCGTGAATACATGAAGCTTCTAAGGTAAAAAAAAACATTTCAGGCACCAGCGCCGGCAACATGGCGCCGTGTGCAAAGACATTCTGGCGGTACACAAGGCATAGTCGCTAACGTGTAGCGAGAACCAGACCAACTAAGGGGGGTTTTGAGGAGTCTACAAGGAAGAGAGTAGTATCAGTGATGGAAAAACAATAACGTTTCCACAAGAGAGCGTCATGTGGAAGCGCGCGAAGGGCGGGCTAATCACATAAGAGGGGAGCGAAAAGTCCACCCCGTATTTCTATACGGAGTGGATCGTCTTTTCCACCCTCCCCCTCTATTGGGAAACTCAGTGCCCACTTATGGCTGCAACGACATTTGACTCTTCGTTCAGCTTCCCTGAGCTTCTCTTTTGTCTAGGCGTACCAGGCTTCTCATTTATTCCTCTATCGAGGGTGTTAAATCGGTGGATAAGGTATGACTCTCGTTGTTCACGTTCTCGATTTGATTTAAATCCCGTCTCTAAGAGCGTTACTGATAGTTTGTCGAATGCATGGTCGGGAAGATTGAGATGTTTTGATAGAGGTAGACTTGGGGCTGATTTCGCATGGGCTCTGTGATTATTGAAGCAAATCCTAAATGGTGTTTCTATTTGTCCGTGTACTGCATACCACACACGTTGCATTCGAGTAGGTATACCACATTAGAGGAATCGCATGTTAGGTTTCCTCGTATGTTAATCGAAAACTTGGATTGCGTGCTGGTTGCTTTGTCTGTTTCTCGCATCGCCTTACATACAAGACGTCGTGGCTTTAAACAAGGGTGGCATGAATTATTGGGGGGTGATGTGTTAATTTGGGAGTGGACAAGGGTGTCTTTGAGTTTACGTGGTCGTCGGTAAACGACGCCTGGAGCGGATGGGAATGCGCGTTTCAGACGTTCACTTTGTTCCAGAATGTTGTAATGTCGTTTAAGGATTTTGTTTACATTGGGGAAGTTTGTGCTGTAAGTCAAGCAGAGATTTGTTCGTTGTGGGTCTTCTCGTGGTGGTCGCTTCATAGTAAGTCTTCACGCTTTAGTTTTCTCGCTTTTTGAACATGTGGGGGGTATTTTTGTTTCTCAAGCATAAGTTTTAGCCTCTGTGAGCTCGTGTCAAAGTCAGCGTCTCTAGAGCAGATTCGCTTAAACCGGTGAGCCTGGCTGTATGGAATACTGTTTTTACAGTGGCGTGGGTGATCGCTTTGGTAATGGAGGTATTGTTGTCGATCCGTTGGTTTGCGATATAGTGTTGTAGAGAACTTCTCTTCTTCTATCGTTATGGTAACATCAAGAAAATTTACGGTAACTTGCGAGTATGTGTGTCTGAAGTGTATGTTCGGATGTACAGCATTGTAAGTGTCGATAAAGCTGAGAAGTTCATCCTCGCTGTGGGACAAACTTCTCTAGATGTCGTCTATGTATCTTCTGTATAACATTGGTTTCAAGGAACTTTGTGCAAGAAATTCAGATTCTAGCTTTCCCATAAATATGTTAGCATAATGAGGTGCCATTTTGGTGCCCATAGCGGTCCCGCTGATTTGTCGAAAATACTCTTGGTTAAACTAGAATGAAATTAGTTCGAGGACCATCCTCGTCAAAGTTGCAATGGCAGAGAAATGTGGGGTGTTAGATTGTCTATGGTTTGTGTACATGTTTTGTAATGCAGCTATGCCGTCATCGTTAAATTAACAGAAATCGCTTTTAATCACAGTGATAAGCAGGTAAAGAAACTGGTCGCTATGACCAACACCATTCTCCGCCACAACACTTTATGGAACGAAGAAATCACGTGATTAACAAAATTTGAACAGAATAAATACCAAGCCATCATGACCACAAAAATCCAAAAACTCAAAAGAGACCATGTGCCCAAACCCACGTTCCCTGATATTCCCTGATATATTTTCTTATCACTACAACACCACCACCCAGGAAACGACATTACAACACCACCACCTTAAACGACATTACAACATTCTGGAACAAAGTGAACGTCTGAAACGCGCATTCCCATCCGCTCCAGGCGTCGTTTACCGACGACCACGTAACCTCAAAGACACCCTTGTCCACTCCCAAATTAACACTTCACCCCCCAATAATTCATGCCGCCCTTGTTTAAAGCCACGATGTCTTGTATGTAAGGCAATGCGAGAAACAGACAAAGCAACCAGCGCGTAATCCAAGTTTTCGATTAACATACGAGGAAACCTAACATGCAATTCCTGTAATGTGGTATACCTACTCGAATACAACGTGTGTGGTTTGCAGTACATCGGGCAAACAGAAACACCATTTAGGATTCGCTTCAATAATCACAGAGCCCATGCGAAATCAGCCCCAAGTCTACCTCTATCAAAACATCTCAATCTTCCCGACCATGCATTCGACAAACTATCAGTAACGCTCTTAGAGACAAGATTTAAATCAAATCGAGAACGTGAACAACAAAAGTCATACCTTATCCACCGATTTAACACCCTCTATAGAAGAATAAATGAGAATCCTGGCACACTTGCAGCAATTGAAGCATTAGAAAACAATAACGGTGTAGCGAAGCCTCCGAACGCTGAAATGGGTCGAACTCTTGAGTACCTTCTAGTGGGGCTACCCAACAAGGTCGCCGCTCGTGCTGAGAGCCCGTGCTTGGCTGTGACTGTCGCCATTGTATATTCTCGCTCGTTGCCGGCTAGTAAACGTCTTAACGATTTGGTGGAGAGTGCTGCGATCCCTGTCTATGCCTTTGGAGCTACGATCACGTACCCTGCCATCAACTATGTACCACGACGCTTCTCAGAAAACGCCTCCTCCAATGCCACCCCCTTGTCCTGGTGTCCCCAGAATCCGCGATCCACCCATCTTCACTGGCGCTGATGGCACTGACGTGGAGGTCTGGCTCGCCATTTACGAGCGCGTGAGCGTCCCCAACAAATGGGACGAGGACGGCAAGCTGACCAACTTGGTATTCTACCTTACGGGTGTTGCCAGTTTGTGGTATAACAACCACGCGTCCGATTTTGCCACCTGGTCCGATTTCAAGACCGCAATCATCAACGTCTTCGGCCGCCCTGCTGTTCGCAAGCTGCAAGCCGAGCAGCGCTTGTGTGAACGTGCTCAGGAGGCTGGTGAGTCATTCACCAGCTATATTGAAGACGTCCTGGACCTATCCAACAAATCTAATCCCACCATGTCCGAGTCTGACAAGATCCGGAACATCATGAAAGGCATTGACGATGATGCGTTCACGATGCTGCTCACCAAAAACCCCGGCACAGTGGCTGAGGTCATCACATTGTGCCAGAGCTACGAGAAGCTCCGCCGACAGCGTTCGATGACCCGACGCTCCCCACCACGAGCTGCAACGCTTTGCTGGCTTGGAGGCCAGTTGTGACCAAGTGGCGTCGATGGCAGACCTAAAGTCCTTCATCCGGGAGGGAAATCGCGCGTCAGTTCTCACTCCTGCCCTTTGCCCACCAACCGACTGTTCAACAATCGCCTACTACCCTTCTCCCTCCCATCCGTCGAGCGATTGAACAGGAAAATAGCGGAGGTAATGCCTGCGTACCACCCTCCACAGCCTCCGGCTCCTGCGCCCATGAGTTACGGGCAAGTTGTCGCCAGGCCGCCCCAAATCGTTCCAGCAACCGCCCCTCTGACTTACGCCGAAGCTGCCACTCAACCTCCGTCCTTTTGCAGCGGGTGTGCCCGCTACGTATGTTGACGTAACCCCTCAGCCTCAGCTTCAGTCCACCGTGCAGCCACCGTTCCGTCCATCAGCCCTAGCGACATGGGTGAGACCTACCCCCGGTGAACAGATGGTGCACACCCGACAACCGGCCCATCTGCTTTGCCTGCGGTTACGCCGGTCACGTGGCCCGTTATTGCCATCGCGTACAGCCGGCTCCAATTAACTTCACCTGTTGATGGCCAACTCAGCCGTCCTTATCGCGAAGAACCGCCGTCTATGCCACCTCGATCTCGCCCAGGTCCATCTCGACGATCGCCGTCTCCACGACGTCGTTCCCTGTCCCCCATGCGGCCAAGTGTGGCAGCTCATGAGCGGGAAAACTAGTCGTCGCAGTCCCCGAGGCAAGGACTGCGACGCTATCGCAATGTGAAAGCCCTCAGAGCAGCCCCTCGAATGTCATTGACGTGCTTGGGTACGGTGTTTGTGCATCGGCTCTTATTGACACTGGAGCTGCCGTTACGTTATGGACGAAAAACTCTGCCGCTAACTTCGAAAAGTGACGACGCCACTTTCTGGGTTATCCCTCCGTACTGCAAGTTTGCACTGCATTCATCCTACAGCAGGGTGCACAGCTCGCGTTGTCATCCAGGACGTTCTGTATGTCGCCCAGTTCATCATTATTCAGACATGCTCTCATGACGTCATCCTGGGATGGGACTTTCTCTCCCGCCATGACGCCGTCATCCATTGTGCCGCCGCCGAAATTGAGCTCTCACCCTTCTGGCATTTGACGCCAGAAGACAGTCCCCCGACGCTGAGCAAGATTCTAACGAAAGACGATACAACAGTGCCTCCAAACTCGACGACGGCTGTGTCTGTCTACTGCGCTGGTCTCTCCGACACCATTGGACTTGTTTCGCCATCTGACCGCGCTTGCAGCAGGAAAGGGTTGCTAGTACCTTTCGCGATCGTGCAGGTCAACCAGGGCAACACTGCTATTTTTGTAACCAACCCGTCCCCGTATGCTGTTACCTTGCTTCGAGGGGAATGTCTCGGCAGAGTGGAACCAGTCGACGACGCACAAGTCCTGGACGTACCCGATGACCCGCGCGGTCCCAGGTCGTGTACCATCAATGCTGTTTCCACTTCTGATTCGTCATCTGCTGATGTATTTAGCCCCTCCATCGCTGACAACCTTACGGTCATACAGCGTTCCCAACTTCTGGACCTGTTGCAAGAATATCGTTCTTCTTTCGATGTCGGGCGAAGTTCTCTCGGTCGCACGTCCGTTGTTACGCATCGCATCGACACTGGTGCCCATCCACCTTTACGGCAATGTCCATATCGCGTGTCGCCTGCTGAACGTCGAGTAATTAATGATCAGGTTGACGATATGCTCCGACGCGATGTTATTCGGCCCTCGGACAGTCCATGGGCGTCTCCTGTTGTTCTTGTTGCGAAGAAAGACGGTTCTGTGCGGTTCTGTGTGGACTACACACGGCTCAATAGATCACTCGCAAGGATGTTTATCCACTGCCATGCATCGATGACGCGATTGACAGCCTTCATGGAGCCGATTTTTTTTCTTCTCTCGATCTGCGCTCGGGGTACTGGCAAGTACCCATGGCTGACGACGCTCGACCAAAGACTGCCTTCGTCACGCCAGACGGCTTGTACGAGTTCAACGTCATGCCGTTTGGTCTATGTAATGCACCTGCGACCTTTGAGCGCATGATGGACACCGTTCTGCGCAACTTGAAATGGTACACGTGCTTGTGTTACCTCGACGATGTCATTGTCTTTGCTCCGGATTTTTCCACGCATCTCCAACGTCTGAAAGAAGTTTTCGCACGTGTAAGCAATGCCGGCTTGCAACTAAATCTGAAAAAGTGCCGCTTTGCAGCACGGCAACTCACCATACTGGGGTACGTAGTGTCCAAAGACGGCATTCTTCCTGATCCTGCCAAGCTTCAGGCCGTGGCCGAATTCCCCAAACCTGCATCCGTCAAAGAACTTCGTAGTTTCGTGGGCCTGTGCTCATACTTCCGACGCTTCATACAAAATTTTGCCATGATCATATCACCGCTGACGAAGCTCCTTGGAAGTAACAGGCCCTTCAATTCATGGCCATCCGAGTGCGACGACGCGTTCGCGAAGCTCCGCCATTTGTTGACGTCGCCTCCCATTCTACGCCACTACAACCCTACAGCCCCAACGGAGGTGCACACGGACGCCAGCGGTGTAGGCCTCGGCGCTGTCCTGGCGCAGCGAAAACCCGGATTCCCTGAATATGTCATAGCATATGCAAGCCGTACGCTCACGAGAGCCGAGAAAAACTACACCGTCACGGAGAAAGAGTGCCTGGCGATCGTCTGGGCTCTTACAAAGTTTCGACCTTATTTGTATAGTCGCCCATTCGATGTCGTCACCGACCATCATGCACTATGCTGGCTTTCATCATTGAAGGATCCCTCAGGCCGTCTCGCCCGTTGGGCTCTTCGCTTACAAGACTACGACATCCGCGTGCTGTACCGCAACGGACGCCAGCATGCTGACGCCGACGCCCTCTCGCGCTCCCCTCTGCCTGAAGGTGATGTGCTCTGCTCAGTATCCTCGGCTGCTGTGTCTGCCATTGATGTTGACATCATCGCTACCGAACAGCGAAAGGATAATTGGATCGGCCCGCTCATCGACATGCTCTCTGATCCATCCGCACGCCATCCACGCGTGCCTTGCGTCGTCAAGCTCGCCATTTCACCATCCGTGACGGCCTTCTACACCGACGAAATTACGACGCCAACGGCCGGCAGTGGTTACTCGTGATACCCCGCAGTCTGCGGTCAGAAATATGTGAATCTTCCATTCTGATCCGCAATGTGCGCACTCTGGTAATTCAAGACCTACCATCGCATTCGACAACGCTACTTCTGGCGCGGGATGTACCGCTATGTGCAGCAGTTCGTTCGCTCTTGCCTCACTTGCCAACGCCGTAAACGTCAGCCCAATGTCGCACGCCGGTCTGCAACCGTTACCTTGCCCTGACCGTCCCTTTGGGCGCGTAGGTATCGATTTGTATGGACCCACTTCCTCTGACGTCGGATGGTAACCGCTGGGCCATCGTTGCCGTTGATTCATTTAACGCGATACGCCGAAACCGCCGCTCTCCCTGCGGCTACTGCGCGCGATGTTGCGTCCTTCCTGCTGCATCGATTATACTGCGCCACGGACCCCCCCAAGAGCTTCCAGCGATCGAGGCCGTGTCTTCTTGTCGGAAGTCGTCGAAGCATTGTGACGGAGTGCCATTCTGTTGTCCACCGCAAAACTACTGCTTACCACCACAGACGAATGGCTCATCGAACGCTTTAAACGCACCCTCGGTGACATGCTTCTATGTACGTCGCTGCCAACCACACTAATTGGGATCACATACTGCCCTTCGTCACCTACGCCTACAACACCGCCCCTCAGAGCACGACTGGTTTTTCACCTTTCTACTTGCTGTACGGAAGGCACCCGTCGCATCGACACCATGGACACGATACTCCCGTACACGCCGGATCCATCTGAGTGTACACCTATTTCCGAAGACAGCCAGGCTTTGCTGAAGAGTGTCGCGAGCTTGCCAAGACTTTTACGACGCAAGAGGCAAGAGCGGCAGAAGAGTATTCGTGATGGCTCCACCACTTCTGAGCACCACGTTCCTTCCTGGTGCGCTTGTATGGCTCTCGATCCCGACCTCTGCAGCTGGCCTCTCTTCCAAGCTACGTCCCAAATACGAAGGCCCATCTACCGTGTCATCGAGCGCACCTCACCCGTCAACTATCTGATCGAACCCGTTGAACAATCTTCGGGACATGCGCCACCGTGGGCGAGGGCATCGTCAAGGTGGAGCACCTGAAGGCTTATTATGACCAGCTCATAGTAACGAGCTGTTAGGTCGCCAGGCGGCTCCCTCTTCGACCCCGGGGTAATTGTAGCGAAGCCTCCGAACGCTGATGAATGGGTCGAACTCTTGAGTCCTTCTAGTGGGCGACCCAACAAGGTCGCCGCTCGCGGCTGAGAGCCCGTGCTTGGCTGTGCCTGTCCCCATTGTATATTCTCGCTCGTTGCCTGCTAGTAAACGCCTTAACAACGGCAACAATGAAAATAGTAACTGAGTTCTCGGCACTGCAGCTGCGAAGGGCACTGGACAACACAAAACAATTCCAAGTGTAACTACTCTTCCTAAGTGCAGCTGTCGTCTGTTTTCTGTTTTATTTTACTACCCAATCAATTGTGCCATGCATGACATGCCCAACAGCAACCCTGTGCACAGCCGGGAGGCCCCCACTACACGCGTAATCCAGAAGCGGGCAAGGAATTCGCATTGCGCCCGCTTGCCAGCCTCTACCGCAATACGGGGCCCCCCTCTTTTACGACGAAATGTCGACAGGGCGCCGAGTAGTTAAAGGCTTAGAACTTCCTAAAATGCCCCGCTTACCAGCCTCTGCCACAATACGCGGCACCCTCCTTCTACGACGACTTGTTTACGGGACTCCGAGTAGTTAAAGGCTTAGGACTTCCTAAAAAAGAGTAGTTAAAGGCTTATAGGACTTCCTAAAAAAGCTCTTTTTTGCCCCACACCAAACCACCAGTGCCAGGAGGCGCCGTCTGATCGGGAGGAATGCGTTAGTGAAAGGAAACATACACAGACCTCTGACATCAGAAAGGTGAAGGGGAGAAGGGGGGAGAGAGATGAAGGGCAAGTGGAGGGAAGAGTGGAGGGGGGAAGTGGAAGGAAGAGTGGAAGGGGCGCCGAGGGGATGCCACCGTATATTATTTTTCTCTTCTTCTTCTCTTTTCTTCTTTTTCTTTTCTTTTTCTTTTTTCTTTCTTTTATATCTTTTTTCCGCTTTCCTTGCCCTCTGATTGAGATTGTATAAAGTTGAGCACCAACAAACTGCATCTTTAATCCTGATGAAGGCCAGACTCTAGGCCGAAGCGTCGAAATAAACCACGTTGTGACCGCTTCACGGAGGATCTACTGGCCTATATATATATATATATATATATATATATAGATATATAATTATATATATATATATATATATATATATATATATATTATATATATATATAGAATGCGTGATTCGAAGGTCGCAGGTTCGGATCCTGCCCACGGGGCAAGTTATTATGGCATTATTGTCTGTTAGATCTCAATAATGTTGTGTAAACACGAAAAACAAGCCCATAGGTATACACTCGTTATATATATATATAGATATATTATACATATATATATATATATATATATATATATATATTGTTGTTTTTTGTTTGTATATAGCTAGTCATATTCAAGGCGTGAACAACGTACCCACACAGCCTACCCAGAGGCCGTCTTTCTTTCCGTGGAAGGCTTTCTGATGCAAATGAATTTTAAAAAAATGAAGTCCAAGCGGGCTTTCGAAACAAACGAAACTTTTATTATCAATATTTATCAAGGCTAAGAAGCACATAACTAACAGTCCACACCCGCGATTGGGAAAGTCTGTGCGTAGTCTTACAAGATTTAAGTGTTCAATGCCCTTCTGCCTTCAAGTGCCATGACTTCTTAGGTGGCAGCAGTTGCTTTTTTACGGGTTTATTAAATTAAGTTATTAGCAACAAACCCAACTCGTGCGTGTTATGGTAATGTTTTTCTAGTAACGGCAATTCGTGCACACA
>WOVY01001859.1:0-120846 GCA_013436015.1 Rhipicephalus annulatus | reverse complement strand
TATCTATCTATCTATCTATCTATCTATCTATCTATCTATCTATCTATCTATCTAGCTATCTATCCGTTTACGTTTTGGCGCTCTCGTTGTCACCACTTAACTTGGCGTGAACCAAAATTAGTATGGGAGGTAAGATGGTTCGACGCATATGACGCGCTGGTCAAGTCATTGATAATGTCGCAATTCCGTCACGTACGTCGTCAACACTTCCCACCAGAGTGCGGGGTATGTGGCACTGGTATGCCTCTATGTGCACAGGGGATGGACAATTAGTATCTACCCAGGAACGACGAGAACGCACATGGGCAATTTCAGCGCGTGCGCATTAAGAAATACCCGACATTGGTAGCGTCGACCCGATGAATGCAAAAAATAAATGTCAGGTTTCAGCTGGAATCTAACCCATGTATGGGTTAGATTCCAGCAGAGGCAATGAAGCATTTTACCACAGGTCTACTCGGAACTATACTTTTCAAATAGATGCTAATCTTCGTGAACGTAAATAGTGGTTGTACTGCTGCCAACACAATTTTATAAACATTACATATGTACTCTTTGATACAGCCGTCACACGTCGGGTTAACGTCAATTGTGGTAGTTGTCATGTGGTGAAGTTGATTTCTGTAGCAGTGTCCAGAGCAAACATCCCCGCGAGCATCAGTGGTTCATATCAGCTTCGGTGTTGCTAATACGCATGTTCCAGTGGCATCGCTGCGCAAGTGCAAACAACTGGTTATGCAAACATCTGTAACTTTTCAACGTTTGTCTGTGCGTGCAACATTTATCCGTTTATTTAGCGTCATTTCATCACATGTCGCTCAATAACAAATTGCAACACGGTCCATTCCCTCTGCATGCTTGGAACGTCGATTCCCAGGTACGTGGGATCTGCAGATTTTTTTTTAGGTCTACATTGTTGTCCACTCAGCAGGAAATTTCAAGTGGTTGCATAAAGGCGACCGCAGGCCCAAAAGAACCTTTTGCCCTTTGAGCGCTTCCCAAATTTTCTAGGACTACATGGGTAGCCGGTACCTCGCCAGCATCCCCGAAACAGAAGCAGTTGAGAATGGCTTGCGTGCGGGAAAAACAATTGTCTTCACGTAATGTAGGGGTCCTCACCATTCGGTCCTCTCCTTCAGTAGAGTTATAGTGAACTGGATATATAGTTCACTATAGTAGAGTGTACCACAGATCATCTACCAGTTTACTACCTACCAGTGTACTAGAACTGTTTGAGTGGTGTGAACGTGCCTTGCCACCTGACGGCCTTCCGCGTCGACCGTATCGGTCGGCGCTGCAGTCGATCAGCACTGAAAGCGCAAGCGCGCTGCGCGCAATAACTGCTAGCGCTCCGGCTCCCCCCGGCACTCTTTTTTGATGCATCTTTCTTTGTGACTGCCCATCATTCATGTCTAGCACACGCTGTCATAAACCTTGAGAGATTACATGCCAAAGTACCAAATTTCCGTTCATCACCTTTTTTACGAGAGATCGAAAATTATTTGTTTTCTTTCCGGTATAAACCGTTAAAATGGTTGCTGTAGGTATGAAAACTATAAGGAAAAAATACTTGTCGGCTTCAGCGAGGCCATACGGAGTGACTGTCCGGCCAGTTCCCAAGCTAGCAACTTTTCTCTTACTGGTGTCCCCCTGCCCTGTACACTGTCGTTGTTCGATGTTCTTGTTGCCGCGTTGTTTTTCCCCGTTGATTCGAGAGACCACGTACCCACACACTCTGCAGGTTCTTAGCTGAACGGCTAGTACTTTCAGGTGTCGTTTGGATATGTGAAAACTCTAGGAACTGTCTTTTGGTGCTGGTACCTACCGTCTCTATGAGACGGGTGGCGTCGAAGTTTATGAGACGGTTAACCTTTTCGCTTTGTTCTGAGAGAGCGTTTCGTGTACGTCATTTCGGTATTGCCGTATCCTTTCCGGAAAATCTTGAACAAAACACGAACATCGCATATCTGCCAGTGACTTGACTTTCTGTCGTCTATTTCGCCTATCCAGTGGGAGGTGTCGAAATACTCTGTCTGAAATGCTGCTGCTGCTGCTGCTGCTGCCTGCAAGATGTACAGTGATCAGCATGATCGATGTGAGCAGTGTTATAGAGTGAACACGTGAGCGAGTAGCCGACGGTACTGCAAGCGCCGCGCAGCAGAACATACTGCAGTATGCTCACCGATACACTTTTTCCACAACGCGCACCACGTCACGGATATGCTTGTTTGCCGTCTGCTATAACCGCATTTTCGTCTGCTAAACTTATGCATCTTGCGCTTCAAGGCCCATCTGAACTAAAAGTTAGTGCGTGAATGACAAAAAAAGCGAGTATAAGATAATTTACATTTCAAGAATTTATTGAGGAAAACTGTGAAGGAGAGTATATTTTATATGCTGGATGCCTGTCCGCCTACACGTCCGCCTGGTGTCAGGAGCACCTGCGCACTTCGGGATAAATGGGCAGCTTTAAACCACCCACTCGCTGCACAGTTAATGTGTTTTGACGCCTGGTGCGATCCTACTGTTCTGCTACGTAATATTAAATACCTCAAGGAGACTGCTCTATATAGCGACAAACATTCTATACAGCGCCTTCTCCTTCTTTTATTTTGTTTTGTCTCTTATTCTTTTCTTTTTACGAAGCTGTTTCAAGCTCTGACGTAGCTCTGTGGTAGAATACTTGCTCGCCACGCTGGGAGCCTATGTTAAGTTCTCACTCGGACCGAATATCTGTATTATTTATTTATTTCCATCGCGGCTCAAATGTTCCCCCACGCGGAACGGCAATTTCTCGCTCGTAGCCAACGACGCCGTCGCAGACACCGGAACTGCTGCGAAGCGAGCCGTACACAGCTTCAATCAATCTACAACTGGGGTTTTCACGCTAATATAACCCGTGCTGCTCCTGCAGACGTGATGTTTGTCTACGTATATACGTGGTTATTCGGTATATATCTAAATGCGTCGCCTTGACCTAAACGTCGTCGTTGTCGTCTTGGAGGAAGTTCATCAAGCGACAGACACCTTAATGGTTAGCGCCAGACTCGTGCAGTCGACGCCACTTCCTGGTCCCGTCTGGTACGATCGCCAGTTTACCCTCGAGAACGCCCTCGAGTTGCTTGTTGTGCAACGCCTAACTCATGCCTCGACAACAAAAATAATATCACGAGCGTATCGGTACATCGGGAAATAATGTGGCGTTGTAACGCGGGCTTGTTGCTACGCCATTTTAGACTAATGTCGAGGCACATACCACATACGGGGACATAGGGGGGAAACGTGAACGCTCTGTCCTGTGTTCCTCAAGAATGGAGCGGAGGGCAAGTTAAAGATAAAAAGGTTAAAAATAACGAAAAACTATATATGACACACTATACTGGTGTACATGGAATATTCGACTCGATCAGCGAGGCTGGCACATTGTATAAGTCAGTAGCATAACTTGATTCCTAATAATATAAAATTAGCATAACCTTGATTTCTTTGGGATGCCGTAGTTGCTGCACATTGTATACCTATTGCATGTTTGTAAACAGTGGTAGCCACCGTCGGCATACTGGGGCGCTTTTATTTTCAAATGAGGTTCTTTGTAAGCACATGCCCACTTTGTTAGTGTTTGATAAACGCAGGCAAAAAGAGAGGTTCATTGCACTACGATACGCAAAAGTACAGCCGCTATATTATTTTTAAAATAACACACAAGAAGTAAACATATAGGTCACAATAAAGAAAAAACACAGAAGAGGAAAACTGCAATAAACACGCACAACTACACATACAGCGCACAATGCGACACGGCTGTAGTTGCCTCAGCCCTTGATTCTGACATGGACCAAAAGAAAAAGAAAAAAAAAATGTCGGCTACGTTTTCTTTCTCACCTTCGCACTAATTTTCTGCTACATACTTAACATTGCTCTTTCGCGAAAAAGAGTAACAAGCAGTTGCTGCAGCAAAAACAAAGCAATTTTAGGTGTTACGCAAGTCGCTAACGAGGCAGGAGTGTTTACTCAAAGATTACGTCCTAGCTTTAACTAGCAAACATTTTCTAGATTCACCACTTCTTTATTCTTGCGCTCGTTAGAGCTTCAAGCAATTTGCGAACGGCACAGATAACGATACTGAGCATAGCTGCACTTTTCACGAAATCTCACTCATGCAGTGAATTCGAATACATGTACACATAGCGGCACAAAGAAAACGCATACCAACGTGAGCGGCGACACAATTTCTTGAGCCAAGAAATAATTTTCTCGCAAACGTGCTGCAAAGCATTCCAAACAGTTTTATTTCGTGCGAAGCAATCCACGAAAACAGTATGCGAAGTGAGAAACATGAAAAATATATTTGCACCGAACAGCACAATGCAAGAAATGTTAGGTCAGGTCTTCAATGACAAATACAATACGTACTTAAAAAAAGTGTTGCTGGAGTTCATACGCCCGTTGACAAACTAAGTCGGGGCTTGCGAGCGACGACCGCGATTCGATAAAACTGCGTCACCGCGCCATCTGACGTGGAGAATGTGCGTGCGCGTCTTTTCAGTTTCGTTGCCATATCTTTTTACTCTCTTGCGGCGTACCCGTGATCACATGTAGTGTTTCGTGCTAGGCGTCGCTTTCTTCATTCCGTGACGCGCTCAGTTCAGCGGGGGCACGGTGATGGTGAAGTGTACCTGGCGCGCTGTGCCCTGATTAAAGAGATAGCATATCTTGTCTCAGCGGCAAACAGGTACCACACACGTCATTAATTCCCTTCTCTGCACGTTCGTTTTAGTTGAAGCGTATCATGTGATAGTGAAGCACGAACGAGGGCATCGAAAATGAAAAGGCGTTGGGCCTAAAGAATGCTTCAGTTTATTAACATAATAGAACAAGGTGCAGTCAGATAACCGGCACATATGCATAAAAAAAAAGGCGAATGGACAAGAAAAAAAACAAAAGAAAAGAAAAACACTTTTGATTACACAGCCTAACGTGTTTGTGGGCGCGCGTGTGTCTTATATTTAGTTTAAACTGTTTCTTTGTGTGTGTGTGTGTGTGTGTGTGTGTGTGTGTGTTGATTAAGCGTGTGATACAACAGCGCTCGCCAACACGAACAGCAATCTTGAGGTGCATTTTTCTTTACGCGATTGTAGTTATCGCATTGGCGTCATGCTAGCACCATCCCGTTGCAACCGGCGTAAAGTCTTCCATATCGCAATGGAAGCAGCATTACCGGTATACAGCGACCTAATTGCTTCTTGTTGTTACGATCCTCGAATGCTCACACGTCAATTGCAATCGGATGCGTCACCTTTCATGAATTTAACTAGTTTTGAGAGGTTCGCATAGCGACACGCGTGACATGCCACTACATGCAGATGGAATACTGAAGGTTTTGCGTTAGAGCCTCAGGCACTTTGTGCGAACCAACACAACGAGAATAAAAGGCCACGCACGAATGGACGTCAGAGACACCAAGCATCTAATAGCTGTATGTTATTCAAATCAGTGTTTCTAAATAAACAATAACGGGTGAAGCGTGTCTTCAATGCACGAGTGTGGAGCGCTATTTTTCGGGGGTGAATTGAGTGTTATCTGGTTAGCGTTCAAAAAAGATTTCTATTATAGAGTATCAGCAGAAAACGTTCACCCATCTTTCAAACAAACCACAGTGGTTACTTTGTAGGTATACGGTGTTTCTCTAGTAAAACTTGAGGACGCGTGTTTGATATACGGCTCGCGTTGCAATTGAACGAAGTACCAGACCGCTCATGCGATTCCATTAAGGTGCATGTTGGAGGACATATACCATGTCATCGTATTTGTTCCGCAGAGCCCCTTCCAAAGGGTACCTCTTAATAACATCACAGACTACACATACACGTCGCTACCCACCCCCGCCCCCGCCCCCCCAGCTCTGTCCCCGCATCCTCAAAAATGTCTCGACTCTATATACTCGAGTGAGCTGCTTATCAAGCGCTGCCACTCGACCCTATATAATACGTCGGGTTTGAAAAATTGCTGGTGATTATCGCTCATCGCAATGACCTCTTTCGCCGAAGGTCGACAGTGCCTTTCATTTCTCCGCTCAGAGTGGAAGTTTGACCGTTTGAGTGGAGGGACTTTCAACAGTGTGGCGTAACCTTTGGAGATGGCGTACTGGTGCCATTGTCTGATACGCTCAGTTTATTACATGATTTCGGCTGTGGACATAAAATTTTATAATTGCGCAGTTTTTGCTGTTCGTCATCGAACATCTTGTGCCTGGCGTAGCATATAGCCCTATACTCTTCTCGCCATGAGACGGTGTTTAACTAACATCGTGGTTATATCGCGTTAAACCCATAAAGGCAAGTTAATTTTCGAACGCTTCACACACACACACACACACACACACACACACACACACACACACACACACACACACACACACACACACACCACACACACACACACACACACACACACACACACACACACACACACACACACACACACACACACACACATCCAGTGGTATGGAAGTTAAGCTTTATGCTTGCAATCAAGTTGATCCAATAAATGAAATATGCAGCGAAATCAACCTCTCCCTTCATTATATTTTTTTCTAATTTTGCTAATTACAATTGACATAGACTTTTTAAACAGGCGTATACACGTCTGAAGAATGTTCACTACAGCGCAAGCTCCTTCTATGACATGACGCAATAGAATTGTAGGAAATTGGCGCAACGTACGACGCAAGTTTTTCTTTCTTTTTTTTTTCACGCGCCAGGAAGTTCGGTTGTTCCACAACAACAGAAAATTGCGTCAACGACGACGCGTGTTTGACGTCAATGCGATGCAGATAATGGCGACAAACGAGGCGAGAGTGCGACTTTTTCACAACTGCCGTGCGCCGACGATCGCGTATGCAAGGCCGAACAATGCCGCAGCGTGTAACTTCTTACAGAATCCTCGCGTGCATTTTGTACACACCAAATTCGACATCGCCAAGTCGACGACCCGAATACCGGGCTGCCGCGTTCACGTGACTTACGAAAGGTGGCGTTCGTTGCGTATATGCTGTCATGATAGCGTTTATTGCGAGACTTGCCGCGCGCTGCAAGTTCGGTGCATACATACCGTGAAATACGCTCTCCCGGACGATGTGCTAAAGAGTGCGCGGCTGCGAATGAGAGACTGTGCGGCAAGCTGTTTACTACCGTGTCGTATCGGGGTGTTTCACATGACTTAAACGAGACTTTCAAAATACGTGGTGCGTCGTAGGAAGCGGCGTAGATCCAGCAAATCGAGGGGGAGGACACACATCTTGCCAGGGATGGCGCGTCAATTCTGTTAAAGAAAAATGAAGTATGACGGAAACCCGTATGGCCGGGGTGAAACAAGCTATAGTTGAAGGGATCCGGACAACGACCTGATCTAAAAAACGAATGTATTTTGATTTTTCGGCTCCCCGACGGGAGCCATGTTTTCAAAAAATCAGATCGGCCCAGTAGTTCACCTTTCTTTAAGTGTCTTGAAGTATTAAAAAAAATGTAGGTTTCATTTGTCCTCAGTCTTCTCAGGGTACTACCACAATTACAGCAGAGCAATAGGATTCATAACAAAATAACCATGTTCGTTAACTCTCACCGTGGTTGTTTACTGTTTATACCAATGTGTGGGTTATGCATTATGTATACGGTGTACTTTTGCTCGACCACTGTGAAGGGAGAGAGAGAAAGGAAAGACCGGGAGGTTAACCAGATATTGGCATCTGGTTTGCTACCCAGCGCTGGGGGTGGGGAAGTAGGGGCAAGAAAGAGGGGTTAGAGAGAGAAAAAAAAACGCACGCGCACTCATAAAAAAAAACGAAAACACACACAGGAAAGGCGTCCTAGCTACAATCGTTCAGTAAGGCCGGTCGATCACAAAAAGTGTAGTAGCGCTTTCAGGACCACTGTGAAGCTGTGAAGTCCAGTGTATGAGGTGGCCAGAGTCCTCTCAAGCTGCTTAATGCAGCTTTTTCGTCTCTTCAGCCTCGCAGACTGGTTGCGAAATGAGCTGAATTCGATTTAGTTTGCAATGACTTCCACCAAATCATCACAATTCGTGTAAGTAACTGTAGATTAGAGTAGATTATTCATTTACTTTGATTATAAAACCCAGTATAATAAACATAATGAACAGTATGGCTCGTGTTCTACAGTGCCTTTTCCAACGCAAAGCAATTTTCACTTTTGTATACTTCGCTTCCGCCTTTTAGGTTGGTTTTTGAAATATAAATATCTAGTGTGAACACCCACAGCAGGAACACAAGGGGGGGGGGGGTCAGTCAGGACCACCGTGTTTCCCCCCACCCCTGTTTTACGCAGGCAAAGTGCGATCAGCCAACTACGGTTAACTATGACATCTTAACTTGATCGACTCGACATATATAGCTGTAGCGCTTAGTTTGTTAAATTGTAAAGTTAGCAGTAAATGGCAGGAGTGAATATTTTTTGTCCGTATGTAGCAAATGAAAGCGTTCCGTATTAGGTTTATGATGATATGTGACTGCAGGACGAGTTTATAATAACAATTGCTAGGTTTACCATGCCAAAAGCACAATACGGTCATGAAGGTCGCCGTAGTGGAGGGCTTTGGAAATTTCGACCACCTCGGTTTTTTCAAGGTGCACCTAAACGTAAGCACACGGCCCTCAAGCATTTTCGCCTCCATTGAAAATGGTGGCCTCAGCGGTCAGGATTCGATCCCGCGACCTGCGGGTCTGCAGCCGAGTGTCTTAACCACTAGACCACCACAGCGGGGTAACGGTGCTGCTTCAAGACTCGTCAGTTTGCTTAAATGTGAAAGCTTATATTGCTTGAGACTCACTTACTGCAACTAGCTATTCGTCGTATGGACTCTTAGATAATGAAATAAAAAAAAGCGGGTCTGCACGGCCACCCTGTGACGACTTTTGCGGGCTCCAAAATCTGTCTTGAACTATCCCTGGGAGTTCAATGCCAAAACTTCACAACCACTTAAAAAAGAAAAAAAAGAACCCACATATCTCAACAAGATGTATATGATGATCATTAAACTGAACGGGTTCACGTAATTTGTCAATATGATTGATTGGGTGAGTTGGTGAGAAGTGCGCTCTCATTTCAAGACAAAAAAAAAAGGGTTCACGAAATCCGCTGTTTTGATGAATATATTTCACGTATGAGTACGCGCATATGTATACGTACTGTACGTACGTATGCATAAATATATGTGTATTAGACAATTAATCTGTCTTTTCACCTTCGTTTTTTTTTCGATATGCACCACGTGTAATTATTTTTACCATCATTTAATATAGCCTCAATATGCCTTTACGTGTAGTCGCTTTTGTCACTTCTATGATGTGAATACTCTTTCTTTTGTCTTTTGCTTTCGCGTCATTGCATATTGTTTCATGTAATGAATTCGTTACTAACCTATACAAGCATCCAGATGCGTTAATCAATATGCTTTTGTACACTTTCGTTTCGCAATAAAACATTGCTGCACATTAAATGGGAATGAGTGTACTTCGTTCATTTTTTTATTTGATAATTTTAGCCTTTACAGAAACCGGCCTCACATGCTAGCTTACATTTGAACGTAGAAATGTTCTCTTTCACCACGAGAGCCTTATGTTTTGGAACGTATAAAGGTAATGTGAGCCAACATGTAATTGACGCTGTAACAGTTCAACGAAATTGTGCCCATTGTTACACTAATTGCGATTCAAGGATAGCCGCGCATCGAATGCATTGTGCCACTTTCGGGTTATCTTCTTGCAACCAAAGGCAACTCTCGATATCGCTGTACGCAAGAGTACGTTTCGGCTGATTGCAGAGTGCGAATCATTCGTGAAATATCGACCCCACTGTCGCCATTTCTTTCCTTTCTTTGCCTTCAATAATGCAATGGATGTGTGGATGACGCCTGATAAACGCCCGACCCGAAGTGATGTTTGATTAGACGTGAGGGTATACACAGCCTGCCTCTCTCACCGTTGCAACGTGTTATCGTGAAGCACGACAGTTGGGCGTATACTGCCAACAGCCGCTGTGATTATTCTGTCCTCTGACAGCTGTGTTCCGCTACCTTGGTGGGTTAACACGAAACTTACTTGCGACAAAGTGCCTTGCATTGCCACAACTCAAGAAAGAAACAAAATTGGAGTACCCGTCTTATTCGCTTGTATACCGTCACCGCAATGGCCTCGCGAGGAATGTCCATAGTGTGTAGGAAAGTAGTAGAAAAAAAAGATTAATACAAAATAGGATAAATATGTTAGTTATTGCGCTTTTTGGACAACCTCACATTACCTAGGGTTTTACCTCCTAAAACCACGATATGATTGTGGGCGACGCCAAAGTGGAGGGCTCCAGAAATTTCGACCATCTGGTGTTCTTTGACGTCCACTGATATGCATGGTCCTCTTCCATTACGCCTCCATCGAAGTGCGACAGCCGCGACCTTTGGTTTAGCGGCCGAGCACCACAACTTCTTCTCCACCACGGCTGACATTTGGGCGACTTGAGTTTCGGTATTCGGTTGTGCGGAAGGGTCGACTTCTGGCAGCAAAAGTCTGAAAAAAACAAGAACTAGTGGTACATTCCAATAAATATGTATATAATATGTATCCTGGTTGTAGTGTAACTCTGCCGTGTTTGCAAGCTATGTGGGCCATTTAAATCAGGGACGTATACGACGCTTGCGGGGCCTACTGAGCCCTATATAATACCCAAAGGAATACTCAACGAAATTCTAAAAGCTGATGAAACTTCGAATCTCGGCTCGAAGGACGCCATTGTTCCGATAAACCGAGTTAATTTCCCGTACTTTTCAACAGTTGGCTGTATTTTGTATGGATTGTCAGCACGCGGCCCTCCTTTCCCCTTCAGTTTTGGCAGCGCCATCCTCGTACCACGTTTCATGCATTTCGAAGCTCTTGGCCACGTGCTCGCGCGTTTGAACTTCGATAGTACGTCACAATCGCAGAGGCGCTTGCAAGACTCACGTGTTGCCGTCCTCCCCTTTCTTTCAGTCGCCACCTCTCCTTTCATACCAGTCTTCCCCTTCCACAAAAGTGCTGATGCTTTGTCCCTGGCGAGAGCATTATTCCAGCCGTTGCTGTTCATACCGGTTTTGGGAACAGTAGGGGGAGATGAGTGAGTCGAGAGACGCGGGAAACGGCTGGCATTGCTGGCTTGCCCGTTTCGGGCATTTGTGACGTCACCTTCTCTAGTTTACTCCGTGGCCGCTAGACGTGGAAGTTTGTGAAAAACGCATAAAATTCATTATTTTCCTGTAGTTCGTGCCTGCGGTGAAAGTTGCCTCTATCAATTTCAAAGCCCAATCTTTCAATTCAGTTCAAAATTTTGCGGCAGATATTTTGTTCAGTGTCCATTTATTAAAGTGCTAAAGTGTACCTATTAAAGTTACAATGACTTATTACGTATTACAGGACTCTGGCTCCAGTAAGAGCTGACGAGATGGCAAATATTTGTTGAGAGAGAAAGAGAATAAAATGAGGGAAAGGCAGGCAGGTAACCAGAAATTGGAGCATCCGGTTTGCTACCCTGCTCTAAAGGAAGGGAGAATGGGGAATAAAGATCGGAAAGAAAGCGAGGAGTGAAGTAGACGCGCGAAAGAGAGAAAAAAAAGCTGGGTGCTAGAGCCTATTCAATAGGCCACTACCACGCAAAAAGTTCAATAAGGCCTTCACTGATTTTCTGTGGGAAGGCAGATTATGTCGCCTTCCAAGCACTGGCTCTTCTGACAAGGGTCTCTCGTCAAGGCAAGCTAACGCAGCAGCTAGCTGACGTCTTTGCACGATGTAACGAGGGCAGTGACAGAGAACGTGCTCTATCGTTTCATCGCTGCCGTTTCTGATGCAGGAAGGACAACCTTTTGGCGATACGTATTTGACGGCATTCAGCGGACGCAGTGCAAAAAGTTCGAGGATGCGTGAGCTTCGTTAAGAGGGGAACATGATAGCTTAATCTGGTCCTGTTCGCGTCACATTATCAATCGCTAGCCCAGCTTCGCTTATCGGGTACCGTGCCGCAGAAAGTACATCTGTGCACATAAAAGTGGTTGTTCCAAACTCTCCTATAAAGCTTGCTGCTAATCAAGATGATGATGATGTTGCTCTTTGTGATGGCGCTCAGCCACAAAAAGCGATGGGCCATAACCGGGCGGCAGGATGTTTTAAGGTAAAATCTTATTAATCTAAACACAATTAACCACGGGAACTTTATAATAAAGAAACGTATTTACCTAATATATGAAAATGTCGAGCTAGCAAGCGGTCAGACTATCAGATGGGACTAACGGCGGATATAATGACTGGTTCAGTGCCAATAATATGAATAGATTAAAATATACTAACATAATAATCTGTTTCCATTATGTACTGTTGAGAAAGGACCACCATATATGCCGTAAATATTCCTTTTGCGAAGAGGCGAATAATCCACTACGAGTCCGTCAGGCAAATCGTCCAACTCTAGTTTGATACCACATGTTACTGATAACGATGAATAATTATGCCCGTGCGCCTTGTAAATGCAGGTCTTCTGAATCAACCACCTCTTGCGCACTTCACAGTTTAGAGCGGAACTAATAAGCTTTGCGTTGCACCATGCGGCGTGACCTCAAAACTATCATCATCATGAACGGACGCGCGCTTTATTCGTCCACTTCTTCATCTTCCTCTATGTTCATCTTCCGCTTCGCCCCACAGCACATTAGCCTATTTGTCCGGCGAGGGGTGCAATAGCACTGATGGGCAAGGTAACGAGTACAGAGAGATAACGAGATAGAACGAATATTTAAATAAAGAGAAGAACGGAGAGGAGAAAAAGATAAATATAAAGACATCTCCCACTGAAGAGAATTATGTGGGAGGCGAAGCAGAGCTGGTGTTCATTTGTGTCTTCATTTGTATGTTTCCGTGTATCTTTCGTTTGTTCGCGGAGTTGTGTATATGTTGTGTGCCGCTTATGTTTACCCCCCGCCCCTCACATTTCCGTGTATTACCGTGTGTGTGCCGCAAAGTGAGCACCCAGCGCTGCTATAAGAATGTCACGGAGTGAGTGCGCGCAGCATTACATACGAGCGCACAGCCCTGGCGGAAAGATAAACGGGAGAGGAGAAGCGAAGCGGAGGCAGCACTCTTAAGGATCAAACCCTGGCCGTCCAGAGTGCCCGTGAACGGGCCGCCAAGCTCGGCTTGACGGTCCCAACGTGGGATTAGCCGGGTGGCGCGGGGTCTCCCCTGCGTCTTCTCAGGACAAAAATAAAGTTTTAATCAATCAATCAATCAATCAGGCAGCACTCTGCTACCTCCTCCCACCTTCCAGCGTGAGCTCGAAGAGAGAAGGGGGGGGGGGGGGCTAGAGTTGGCTCGTGCGCAGTGGGAAAGCGCACTCGGAGGGACGAACACAGCGCCACGCAAAAGCCGCTTTTCATCTAAAACATGGAAAGACAGAGAAAAATATAGGTAGACAAAGACACAGAAAGAAAGAGACGCAAGAAAAAAAGACAAGATTCTCCAATAATAACGGTGCTGCTTAACGCGAATTTTGAGCGCAGGTTCGTGTTGTGGCAAGGCCACCTGTGTTTAGAATTTTCGCAAGGTGTGCATTATACGACATATATATAGATTATAATTTTCGGGAAGCAGGACAGCCCCCACTTCATCATTATTTGTCTTTCTGCGAACAAACGAGGTACCCGCTACACATAAGTAAGGTATTGTGCGCACTTGGTTGGTACTGCATACGTCTGGTGACGATGAAGAACTATGGTTGACCACTTTGCACTGGGATGCATTATTACACACATTTGTTGCGCAATTAGCATTGCGTGATAACTGGCTGTTATTAAATGCGAAGCATCCTTCAGTGGACTACAGGCACTTTGAGCTTTTCTGTCTACGTATCTATCTGGCTGCCTACTTCTGAGAGCTTTCGTGATCCCCTCTTTGACTTGGTGTACACCGAAATTTGTAAGGCGGGTAAGATAGCTTGAGGAATATGGCTGTCTGGTCAAGACATGAATGAAGTCAAAATGGTGTCGCGTACGTCGTCAAACAGTTTTCTTCAGATACATGGGGCACATACCTGTGTACCGCTGTCGACGGCACTCGGGTATGTGCAACAGGAGATTGACAGTTTATATTTACCTCGGAACGGCTAGGACATACATTAGTAACTTTAATGTGAGAGCATCAACAAAAACTGACATCGGCAGAGTAGACCCAACAAACGCATTGGTGAAAAAAATAAATTTCAGAAGGAATACAACCCAAGCATTGAGCGTGGCAATCGGGTATTCTACCACAAAGCCGAGCCAGGTCTTGAAACTGATTTAAAAAATATGCTATACAGGTTTAGGGCCGGTGCATATGCAACTTTTGTTGACCGTTGAAGTACTGGCTGGGTAGTTTATAACAAAGCAATAAACATTACATTATTGTAAAGGTACGACACAAATACCATGCCGCGTTAATGTGAACTGTGGTACAATGTTGACTCTATTTTATAGCAGTTTAATAAACATTACGTTTTTGTTGTTGTCGTTCAGCAAGCTATAGTCAGGTGTTACTCGATCACGGGAAAATATGCTGCCAACATTTAGGTGTGATATGCACGTCGTCCGACCGTACAGCGCACTTCGTTTCGATAACGCTGACGTCTGTGCTCCAAGGTGAGTGCTGCTGTTATGTCAGTTACGCAGTCTAGTGACTAGTAGATGCCAGTGTAGTGCGCGTTCTTGGTACGCCCTCAATGAGTACACAGCTACACAGTATTGTAACAGTTGTCTTCAAGCCAATAAGATCAGCACATATTTGGTGTAACAACTTCGAGGAACCAACATCAACGACTAGCATACAAAAACAACAGTTTAGCCTATACCGCTGCTGATGCTGGTAGTGCACGTTATCTGTGGAATGGTTACGCAACTTGAAAGAACCAGTCTTCGCATCTAGATACGTGAATGCGTATAAAGTATATGTTTACCGAGTACTACATTCATTCGCCTAGTAACGGTGCGCTTATTTTAACATTTCCACATAGCCGACCTTTTGATGCATGCGTCGCATATCATTGATTGCCAAGGCACGTGGGATCAGCCAAGAAATTGTTTGATGCAGGGATACACCACAATTCCACTGACGTATTTCCTTCATGAATATGACATTGTAAAATATATATGCTAGGCGTTTACAAAGAAAAAAAATGGAAGAAAAGATTCTGTTGCCGAGAGTCGAACCTACGACCTCTCGCTCCGCAGCGCGAACTGACTCAGCCACGAAGCTTACGTTGTTCAGCTTGCTAATGGCGAGCTATTTATGTACACCTTTTACAGCTGCCACGCAGAGGACCTGGGTTGAGATGGCATTCGATCTAGTTTCTTTTGCTTTAACGCGAAGGCGGTAAAGAGTTTGTTTCATAGATATTGCAGAGCCGGAGTCGGCGTGGTTGGGTGTGAGCGCATAATTATCCTTTTATGCGTGACCGAAAATTGAGAATGAAGTAAACTAAATAGTAAAAAAAAACGTGCATCAGAGTGGGGATTGAAGCTTGGTCGTTCGGGTACGAGAGGGATCGAGCTCAGGTCGCTTGCGTATCAAGCGGATGTTCTACCGCACGGCCACGCGTGCGGTTGTTAATTTAGGAAAAATAACTTCCTCTGAAGTAAAGTCGCAAGTTGGTTTAGTTGGCATATACTCATCACAATCACCGCACAAAAAAAGCTCAAAGAAAAGACAAGAAAGTGCACAACACAAGCATCTACAGCATACTTGATTACGTTCTTGGGTTGTCAAGATTTATTATGCCTTTAAAGAAGTGCAAAAAAGGGCACCACGTGATGACGTCACTCAATCACGTTATCGTGACGTCGTAAGTTACTATAGTCTGTTACGTCGTCATGACGGGACTATCACGTCATCCAGCTTGGCCGAGCGATGAAGTTATGTGATTACACGTATCTGTTTGTTTCCTTGAATATGTGGCACATATATACCCACTCTATAGGGGACTGGCCAAGAAATCGTAGCGTACTTATTCTGTGAGCATTACAACTATGTTTATGAATGAATTTATATTAAACTATATTTCGTCACGACCATCACATCGATGTCTTCTCAGAAGCACGCCGATTGCAGTGGCAATGCAGTACCACAATAGGTGCAGAAAGCTGTTGGGCAAATGACTGAGAAGCGCACTTGTTCTCGGTCATGGTTTGCGCGCCTTGGAGTCGTCCTGAGTGTATGCGTATGAAGCCGTTTTCACAGTGCAGTTATGAGGCATCATTATTTTTTTAGAAACTTTCTGAGGGGTCATTGCGTCTGGTCTTTGTAATTTACTGTATATATAGAAGTATATGTCTGAAGAGCAGTAAGGCAAAAGAAAAAAAAAAAGCTAGGAGGCCTGCGCGCAAACCGCAAAACGTCACACTGCAGCGAACAGTCATCGTAAACCAAGTTCACAATGAATCCCGACCAAATGGCCCAACTTGCCGTCTTACTTTTAGATGCGGAGCATCTAATACTCGAGGCTTGTAGTGCGGCGCCGTCCGCAAGCTTCCTCCTCCTTCTTCCACCATCTGTGCATCCCTTCCTCCTCTACACACCGCGCGCGCTTCACTCCTCCACCATCTGTGCACCCTTCCTCCTCTACACACCGCGTGCGCTTCTCCTCTTCACGAACATTCGCTAGCTGTATAATGTAGCGCGCATGCGCCGTCACGCTTCGAGAACATCGGCAGCTGACGCGCGCGCATGCGCCGTCGCGCTTCGAGAACATCGGCAGCTGACGCGCGCGCATGCGCCGTTGCGCTTCTCCCCCTTCTCGAACATTCGACAGCTGACGCGCGCATGCACCGTCACCCACCATCTGTGCCGCGCGCGCTTCTCCCCTTCGAGAACATTCTACAATTCTCCTGATTCTCCAGTGGACGCGCATGCGCCGTCGCGCTTCGAGAACATTCAACAGCTGACAGTGCATGCGCCGTCGCGCTGTATATATACTCAAGGTCGGCGCTCGCTCGCTCAGTTGCCGCTCGTCGGTTGGTTTGTACGGCGCGTCGACGTCCAAGGTCGCGGTGAAATGAATTCCAACGAATCCACAAACACAATGATCGACGTCCCTTCGACCAGCGCCGCCCTTTCGCATACGTGTGTACGTGTTCACTCATTTAACACCCCCTCCTACAACCACGTTAACCAATTTAGCCATCGACCCAAGTAAGTCGCAATTTAACACCCCATTTCACAACCACGTTAACCAATTTAGCCATCGACCCAAGTAAGTCGCACTTTAACACCCCGTTAACCAATTATATGCTCCGCATCCTCCTCAGTGTTCCCCCGAGGGAAGCTGCGGGCAATTTTTTTCAAACTCTTTGCGTAACTGCTACACTTGCAGGGTGCCCACTACGCCATTAACCATCATATTGCTTTGTGTGTAGAAAGGATGCATTCACTGTGCCATCCTTCATCATTCTTCGGAGAAGTCTGGTACCCGATGCACTTGCAAGGAATTCTGTGCAAATCTTTAATTATGTGGCTGACGACTACGAATAAATTTGCCTGAACATTTTGTAATGGGGGGCAGCATTGGACGATCCACTCCTTACGTAATTTGCGCTGTGTGACGCCCGGTTGTTCCTTCGCGTTAATGATTGACAAAGCGTTTGAGACAAACACTTCATCACTAATATTTACGCGATTACTTTCCCCACATGAAGCTTGCCTAAGGCCAGTTATCAATGGTATTCTAAGCACCGGCATGAATCTGTGGTAAAATGCTCCGTAGGCACTTATGGTATTTGGTTTTGATTCTCATTGTGTCCTTGGTGATACATTTATCCCGCTCTTTCGCGCACTTTCAAGTGGATGCGGTCGAAATGCCGCATGCTTTCGAACGAGCTGTGCCGTAATGAGTGAAGAATGTGTAGCATTTTGAAACTCCGTTCTTTGTAATTCGCCACTGGTTGGCAGGCGCACCCATGTAAAAGACACGTGATTCACGCACACGCGGAGACAAAGCGAAGTGCAGAACACGTTTATGGTTAGCGCGACACTTGAATAACTGGAGTGCAGTACGCTTGTGTATATATATCCGCGGCTGGCTCCTGCGGATTGCAAAATTCTGTCTCAGCAGCAGGCATGGAATTTCGCCGCATGTACAACTGTTTGAATGCGTGTTAATTGTCTGTCACACACACACACACACACACAACACACACACACACACACACACACACACACACACACACACACACACACACACACACACACACACACACCACACACACACACACACGCACACACACACACACACACACACACACACACACACACACACGCACACACACACGCGCGCGCGCAAACGCACACACGCACGCACGCAAACGCGCACACACACACAGAGAGAGAGAGAGAGAGAAGAGAAAGAAAAGAAAGAAAGAGAAAGAAAGAAAGAAAGAAAGAAAGAAAGAAAGAAAGAAAGAAAGAAAGAAAGAAAGAAAGAAAGAAAGAAAGAAAGGAGAAAGACGTTCTCAATTAGTTTCTGTATTCCGTAAGCGCGCGCAATCCCAGCGGCGCCTATCACGTAGTCCTCTTTCGGGACAGCAGTCGTTTCCCAGGAACGTGTGACGGACTACAGCTGTTGCGTTCCATTCCTTAGCGGTCACGCGCTTGCAACGCATCTGCAATGGTCGTTTGACAATTCACGTTCTCCGTCGAGCCGCATGGAGAATGGCGTAGCCAGGACGCAATACGCGTGACATTTTTCAACGGGTCCTGCAGCATTTTTCCGAGTGACCATCAAATATCTTCATTAGCCAATCGAACGCTGAAACAATTTTTGAAACCCGTCAAATGCGAAAAGAGTTACCGATATTTGTCGCATGCTAGGTGTAATTACTTTCTGTTTTTGGTCGTCCCGACGAGAGCGCTGGAAGCTAAGATGAGTGTGCATGATGGCACAGGGGAAAAGAAGTTACTTCACGGGTGCGTCATGGCAATGAGCACTTTTTTTTTTCGAACGCGCAGCTTACTTTCAGGGTGATCGCGAGAGCGAATAAAACATTTATTTGCAACCAAGGAAGGAATGTCCGTGAGTGGGCCCTTAGTCCGGGATCCCATTGGCACGGGCCGCTGTCCTCGATCGTCTCACAAGGGCCTCTTGGGTCTTCGTATCTGAGCTGGACAGAGCTGCCTCCCACCCTACAGTGTTGTGTTGTGCTCCAAGTTGTAGAGGTGGCCTATTTTATTCCCATACCATGTGGTACAGGGTGGCTGTTTTATTCACGCAGAACCTACACTGTGGTGCGTATGGGTCGGGATCTATCTTAGACAGTATGTATGGATTGGGGTAAGTCAAGGTCTGCAGGTGACGCCATGCTACCTGAGATTCTATGCTGAGCTTTGGCCCCGGGGGCGGAAGTTTCTGTCTTTCGAGTGTTTGATGTTCTAGAATATATATGTGTTAAGAGTCGGTCCATACGCATAGCCGAGGGTAGGAGCACATGAGGGGATGCGTGGTGGTCTCTTGCGACGGCCGTCATAATGATGCAGTCTACAATGCTCCGGTGATCAAGCCAATGGGGTCGCGGACTAGAGACTGCACCAATTCCTCAATAGATGTAATAAAGTTTTTCACCAGTATCTAATCAGTAAATGGCCGAGAATATCAGTATATGACCCGGTCATGAAAATCATAGTCGGACGGAAACACATTCTTGGAGATGTGCAGTTTTAGCAAAAGAATACGCAGTCTCTCCAGATGAGGCTGCGGCGCGGGGGACGGCTACGCTGCGCAGCTCCAACTTTCAGGATCAACTGTGAGCCATCCAACAAGCCCGCGAGAAGGCGAGGAGACAGAGTATCCGAACCTCCTCGGGGGTGGCCTAGGCCCAGGCCGCGAATTTGCCGGAGTTATTAATAAAGTTATTACCACCACCACCACGGAAACCCGTCTGGTCCAGAAACAGACACGAAGACAACTTAAACAACATGCTGACTACAATAAAAACACACGAAATGCTGAAATATGGACAATGCGCCCGGGGGCCAAAACACCGTGCTTTTATGTACTTTTATTGTGGCCAGCACGTTGTTTTCATTGCCTTCGTGTCACGGTTCTTTGATAATGAGCCGTAGTTTACAGAAAGGAAAGGAAATGATTTTAAGCTCATTTTGAGAATTAAACGTATACATTCCAGGCAACATATCGCGCTATGAGTCTCGATCGGCAGAGTCTCCTGACCACGATGAAAAAGTGTTTCTGGGTCTTTTTGAATTCTTTTTTTTTGCACGTGTACGTTCGTCACTATAGCTTGATGTATTCTGATGCACCTTCTTTACAAAAAAAAATTGTTGAAATATTGTTCGCAGTCATTCTAATACAAAGGTGCCCTGTTTGAACAAGCTTCGGTAATGGTGGCTCACTGCATTTCGTGCGGGGCGCATCGCAAGAACCCTTTTAACGTACTCAGGGGCACGTTTGAAACGTCCTCTGAGACTTTTTGCAATTAATCACTGATTGAGCTCACTGTAGAAGTTCATTGAATCACAAACAGATTTCCGCAAATTCTTCTCGAATCAGTGGAGAACGAGCTAAGTTACAGGAATTAGTCGTAAGCTTTAAGCCCTTCCTTTGTAACAGAAACTTCAAACACACGGCCCGCTGTTAATTTGAATGCAGCCCTCGGCTTCGCGCGTAATAAAGCATTGTGACTATGCGTAACAGTGCGTGCATAGTTTCTCGCATACTGCAGTTATTAGCGCTATTTTTGATCGAGTAAGCTACGGAGACGGCACTTCTGTCAAACATCTGTTCCTTTTCGTGGGGCACCTCGTGCGATGAGTGCGAGTTTAGACGTTAACGTGGAACAAAAGCTCTGTATTTATGAATCAGCGCCCAGTTTAGCTCATTGTGTAAATCAGTATCGATATGTTTTTCGGAATCTGACCTCGATTCTGCTTCAGAAGTAACCCATGTATGGGACGTCTGAAAGGCCTTCTTTCTAATAGAAACGTTAGGTGACATTTTCATCAAACGGCACCCCCCCCCCCCCCGTTCTTAACTTTCTTGGCCCTTGTGGGAGTAAATTTCGTGATTGCTGCCTTCTACTTCGGTGAACTTGAGATCCCGGCTCTGTATATCTCGTCCCGACGAGCGCACTGAAAGCTAGGCAGGGAATGATAGCACGATACCGATAAGTTACGTCAGCGTGCCTCATGACCTATATAGCACGCGTGGTGAAACGCAATCGGTTTCTCTCGCTGTGATTCCGGTGGGTGCTATTGTCGCTACTGCGTAATTCTATAGCCTGCCGTATAACAGTGCAAAAATCGTATAACAGCGTATAACAGTGCGTGTAACAGTGTAATAATCGGCAGTGATGCGAGAATGAACGAGCTGCTTGAACGTCCTGTTGGGGCTGCGCAAAACGCCGAGATTGAAGGTATAGGAAGGGCACTCCTCACATTGTAGAGTCGCAGCTAAATTTTTAATGAAGCACACAGATATATTAGAGCTCCTCATATTGAGAACGACATTTTTTGTGCACATACGCGTATGTACACACACACAGCAAATAAAAAAGAAAAGACGTACGTAGAAATGTGCTATGTTCCTATAGATTCTTTTTGCCTTCATCTTTCGTTATCAATTAAAGTATCCTTACAAACACGTGACAAAGTTTCGTAAAGTTCTGAGATAAATATCAGTCACTTTTCAGTGCGTTGCTAGGTGTTATTCTCTCGGGAATAGTGCCAGGTTTGTTTTGTCTGTGCCATTCAATGCGGTATCTGTACCGTGCTTTTGCTATATGATGCACCGAATCACCAATTTTTCTTTACGTGACGTACCCCACTTCAGCATAAGTGCGACACCTAATAGAACGCCTCTGCCTTTATAAAAGCTGCTTTGCTTGATAGTTGGGACACCCTGTGCATATGGATTGCACTGATACTTTTACTGCATTGTTGTCCGCTTCGATGCGTCGGTTGTTACGGAGCTCGGCTGCTGGCCGGAAAGTCGCGGGTTCGAGTCCGGCCGTGGTGGTCGCATTTAGGTGCCACGGAGGCGAAATGCTGCAGAGGCCAGGCTGTGTGGTGACAGTACATGTAGAAGAGCACTGGATGGTCAATATTTTCGGTGCCCTTTACTATATGGCGTCTCTCGTATATCGGGGTTTTGGGACATGAAACCTAGGATTATATAAACAAAATACTGTATCCTCTTTCTAAGTATTTTCCCAGGTGTCCGTTCATTGAGCACACCTCTGCAATGTGTCCCGGGAACTGCTTCGAGATTATCTTCTATGATTTCCGTTTCGTGTCGCGGCTTATCGTTCATCGAACGGAACCATGAAGCGATGTCTCTAAACGCGCGGAAAAAAACATGTTATTGTCCGCAGGGGCATTTTTTTTCTCTTTTGGCCCCACAATGGCACACTGCCAGTAAAAGAGTGGCTCGAAATGCGAGACATGTTTGAGCCACCATTGGGTACAGATTATTTTCAGTGATGGAAACTAGAAACCACGGAACGCGTTTTCGCAGCTTTCTGGACGAGTTGGTTCATAATAATAGGAAAAAAAAAAACAGAAAAACCCACACGAAGATAACGAAGAACAATCACCAGACGGCTGTCTCCCAATGTTACCACCGTTTTGAATTGCACCAGAAGAAGAACCCATACGTGCATTCTTTTTCAGTTTGTACTCTCGAATACGCGGCCCGCACGTGGCTGTTTTCGTCCCTCACACTTCCTTTTCATAAGCTCCTCAAAGCTTCCCAAGCATTTCTTCCACAAGGCAACTCGATGCGGCCACCGTGAGCTAAAACATAACCACGGAACTTTATATTTCAGAGCTGGCGTCCGGACTTCAGTCTTTCTGGACATCGGCATCGATATGTTTCTGGATCTGTGACGCTGAATCACCTTCACAAATTATGGAGTATGGAGGCACGCGGAATGCCTTCTATCAAATAAATTGCAACGTTATCTGGCTTACCACCCACCTACCCCTTTTTTCTAGGGGCGGATCCAGTCAGTCGTTTTAGGGGCGAAGCGGTCACCTGAAGTATAACAGGAAAAGGGAGGGGCAGTCCAGGCAGACGCTTTATTTTAGTTACTATCATCGCAGGAACCATATTGCAGCGTAAATATTGTTAATTTGTGCTCGCAGATGTTCAACTAACTTGTCCTAATCGTTGATAGAAGGTGGACAGCAAACACTTAAGGGAGGGGGGTAGGCTTGTTTTATTTTAATTTCTTGGGAGGGGGGTGGGGTAGCGATAGCCCCAACTATAGTTACTGTATACCTTTACTCTAGCCCCTACCGCTCCCCCCCCCCCATCCTCTACTGCCTCGTGCTTTGCGGGACTAAATATCGTAACAGGGACTCGCCAGCCGAGGTGAGTTTAAGACCCATGTTCCACTCGATCGATATTGCATCTACAAAAACAGCTCACATCTTCAAGGATAAACTCAAAGAAGGCAGAAGTAGAAGACAAGCTTCGCAATATTACTGATGCAGTGTTCCGATGGTATTTTCGCACTTGCACTAGTTAACAATGGTCGTGGATAACACGCACGCCCTGCACTACTTTCTCGCACAAAGGTATCAGTTTTACCAGTCACACGATGCATAGTGCCACTACAACATCGATAACATTGTGATATGGATTGACATTACATAATCTTTAATGTTAACTCTGCTCTCGCTCGAAAACTTGGCAGATTGCGATGTGCTAAGGCAGAAACGCTCCTAATGTTATCTGAATACGAACTGGTCATGACGAACAAACGGGCAGTGGCTAAAATAATTTTGAAGTCTTTGCTGTAAAGACTTGTTTGTCATAGGCCGAACCAGGATTTTCTTTGGGGTGATATGGAGCCAGCGGTATAAAGCAGATTTTTAGAATTAAAACGCATTTTAGAAGCGTAAACTTCAGCAGTTCTGATTCAGTATTATTCATTTTGCCAGCACTTACAGTTCCTCTATAGGCAGTATGAAAAAATTTGTATATAATCTCTGATATTTTCCTTCGCCTCATTAAGGTATTGTTATAGCCGTGGTGGTCTAGTGGTTAAGGTATACTCGTAAACTGACCCGCAGGTGTTTGGATCGAATCCCGGCTGCGGCGGCTGCATTTTCGATGGAGGCAAAAATGCTGTAGGCCCGTGTGCTAAGATTTCTGTGCACGTTAAAAAACCGCAGGTGGTCGAAATTTTCGGAGCCCTCCACCACGGCGTCTCTCGTAATCATATGATGGTTTGGGGGCGTTAAACCCGACATATAATGAGTCATCAATCAATCGAAGTATTGTTGTAAAAAATTGAAAGCCAGTGGACGTGGGTGCACATACATGTAAGGTATAGATTGGGTCTCTCATTTCAAGTGCTTGTTCATTGCATAGCGAAAGCAGCGATTCCGGCAAAAATTTGTTCAGGTAACCTTTGAGGAGTAGGCGGTCAGCTGCCTGTTCCAAAATTATCAGGAATGGGTGCCAGACATCCGCCGTTATGGATATAAGTGGCGTTGGTTGACCTCTCGGGGTCAGGCCTTGTACACATGTACAGTGCTCGAAAAATAAACGTTGTAATATTAACAGTTACAACATTATTTCTAAGCAAACTTTACAATATTAACGTTTATGACATAAATACTGTTGCTTCTAGCTGGGTATGCCATAAGACCTAGGCATCAGCTAACAGCTACGTTATTCAGCGTAAAAAATATTGTTTCAATTATTACTTCTTTCCAAGCACTGTGATCAAATGGAATAACTTGCCAAACCCTGAAGTTACTCAGCTTTCATTTCCTGCTAACATCTGTTAATTAGGTTCCTACCTCCAGTATGACCTGCATCATAATATGTATATCCGTTTGTCAACTATTATTTATTTAGAAAATGTTTCGTATACGTGATGTGCTTGTGTCTGCAGTAGTATAAGCAACAGCATGAAAAATTCATTTGTTTTGTTTGCATTTTTAGAAGAAATGTACTCCACTTTGCTTTGTTTTGTTGTGCACATTTGTACCACAATATGTTTCATTTTCACGCTGTATCTGTAAACACAATAAATAAAATAAAATGAAAAATAAATAACGTGGACGTGGCCGTTGCTCCATCGGCGAGAAAAATTGCAACAGATTCCCGCGCACTTCACAACTTTGTGTGTGTGTGTGTGTGTGTGTGTGTGTGTGTGTGTGTGTTTGTGTGTGTGTGTTTCGATTCTTTTCGCATCTTTTCGTTTTTTTTTATTCTTGATTCTCAGCTCTCGCCACAAATATTTTGTTAAGCTAAGCACCAACTCGCCAATCGTAATTCTCTCCTAAACCAATCATCCTAATGGGTTAGAAAGCGCCACCTAATTACATAACTTACAGACATTCAAAATGAAGGGATAAAGACATCGATCTTATCATAATTTGCTTAAACATGTGCGATAAATGACGTTGAAAGTCGATATTTAGCATTGTGCAAGCCTGACCAATATTTACATAGCATAAAGCATTACTACTACTACTATTACTACTTATCTACTTATAATAATAATAATAATAATAATAATAATAATAATAATAATAATAATAATAATAATAATTGTTTCCTTTCTAAAATGTTTTTGTGAGAGCAAGCAAGATAACCAGACATATATATTTATTATGATTTTATGTTTAAACAAATATGTTTGACCAGCCTCCCCATTTGTTTTTCTCGCGTTAGACCATGGAAGACGTGATAGAAGACGCATTACACGTGACACTGTTACGTTTCGGTTTTTTCGCCGCTTATTGGTGGTCCATATTCTGTGTGCCTGCATGCTCAGCGCCAGCAAAATGTCTAATAACTTGCGAACGCCCACGCGTGCTGTTTGCCGTCGATGCTCGATGTAACGGATTGTGTAATGCAAACACAGCCATTGTGAGCTAGCGACCGTATCTTATAAATCTGGGGAGTCTGCCAATAAGGGACAGTCTCAAAGGTTCGGCTGTCGTGAGGCGACATAATTTTATTAATAATGTCTAACGAAGTTTATTAGGTGCGGGCCTCTCGGGAGACATGGCCGTTCAGACCCTTTTAACCACACATGACCAACGACGCGGATGCCGGAATTTCTGCGAAACGAACGCTTTAACGAAATCGCGTTGAAATTTCCGGAGCCCTGCACTATGACGTCCCTCATAATATTGTGGTTTTGATACCAAAACTCCCGATGTTATTATATGGAATGTATAGTCATTCGCATATGTTTGCCCAAGCTCAAGCCAGACACATAGGTTGCTTCGCATTGAGTGCGACTAACGTCCAATAATTTGTGAGTAAGGGTTAAAAAATCTTGGGACGAGTTGTTGAAACCTGGTTATAATTGGCCAGTAGATGTATACACTCTGGGAAACTAGTCAACAAAGTTTCTGCTTGTAGTATTTCTTGTTTGTTTGTCTGCTCGAGATCAACGTACAGATTCTGAAGCAATAACGGTGCCTGCTCATGCGCCGAGCGCCCAGTTCCATCTGCGTTATCATTTCCGCAATTTCTTCAGTGTTCCGGTAGCCGTTGGAATAGAATTCTCTCTTGTTTAGCACGCGCTTTGTGGATCAGGATGCCGCGTTTCGTGTACGCTGGCCGAGTGGCGGGGAGGCATATATACGGTAAAGTGACAGCTGCCTCGGCGCTGTAGCGGTGACCAGGTCACAAGATGGGAGAGGCACCTATGTGCGTGACTCATTCGTGCGTGTCGGACGTTTCTGCCATGAGAAAATCTCGTGACGAACGGCAGATGGACTAGCAGGAGCTTCGTCAGGGAGTGTTATTCTGAAATAGGAATTTCGTCGCGAAAAATAATGCTAAAGCAAGTAGGCAGCGTTGTCGCGTCGTATTTCGCAACGTGCCCACGTTTTTAGGGATCGTATGCATGCATATGCATCTCATCAGCATACGATCGTGTGCGAAGGAACGCCTCGTATCGTCAATAAATCTTGTGGCTGCATCTGACACTCTATAGTGATGCCAGCAAAGCGCCGAGAACCTCGACACGGTATATACGGCGTAGGCTATTGGCCTTCCAGTGGCACGGATCAGCCACTGACTTTTCTACAATATTTACTAGAGTGAATTCTGGCGGCGCCATAATCGTTCAGCCACCCTGGGAATAGTACACGGATTTGCTTAATCTTCGCGTTGCGGCTTAGAGTTCTCACGGGTTTGCTCATTGTTGTGTTGGCATTTGTTTCGAATAAAAAGATGAATTGAGCCGATTATTTCTTCGCTCCCCCCCCCCATTTTTTTGAGTGTGCAGTATAGGGAGATGAATGGGCAGCGATCACTATACATCATAATCAGGACATGACCAGGAACTATCTGGAACTATGTACTGTACTCGGAAGCTCCAGTAACCTTAGGCGACCCATTTTTTCAAAGAGGCAACGTGCATACTGGTCCTGAAAATGAGGGGTTACTCGCGATGCTTCATGAGGTTAGCTGGCTGACGTCTCGCTCTCTGCGACACTTGTTTTCTTCCCTGATTGTCGTACTGGACACAAGCAGGCTGCTTAATCACCATAGTGTCCCGATAGCGCTATATATACAGAGTATACATCGTTATAAGTGTCGACACTGTCATCTCGAAACTGTCCTTTGCCATCTCTGGCAATTGAGAGATATTTTCCGTGAGAGAAAAGCTGGAAGGTTGACCTGAGCCAATTTTCGAACCTGCTACTAAGCGTGAGGAAAAATGAAGAAGGGGATAAGAGAAGAGAGAAATGTGCTGTTCCTAGGGATGAAGGTGGTGATGGAACAAAACTTTGAATGTCCAAAAACCACTAACAGTCTAGATAGAACCACACTTAAGATGGCCGCTGCTCTAGGCTCTGACTACGGCTATAGTGTATATATATGGCTACTGCCGCGGCATACAACGCCTAGCATACGCCGCAATTTTGACGCAGTATAAATATCGTATACGTGTTCTATGCTACACTGCTGTGTTCTGCAAAACGCACTTGGGGTAAAGTTTTCTCACTAGTGTTCGTTCTCTGTAGCGGGAACTCATATGAGAGAGAGAGAAGCTAGGAAACGAAGGAAGATTAACCAGGCACAAGTCCTGTTTGCTACCCTGCATTGGGAGAGAGGTATGAAGGAGTGAAAATAGAGAGACAAGAAATGAGAGGGATAGAAAGAATCATATTCACCCTTGCTGAAGCCGATCCAGTCTACGGGAGATGACGAATGCTGTTGATTTTAGGTCTTTCAGTAACACTTTCATTGATTTCTGTTAGCTTCGCGCGCGCGCACGTCCGTGCTCCTAGAATCTTATTCACAGAAAATAGTGCCAAGTTCATTTGGTCGAAAATCATCCGGAGCGAGAATCTCAGGGTGTCAAAGCAAGCGCAGCTTCACGGGGCGTGTTCGATTGTCTCTCCGATTCCGCAGGAGTCGCTTGTAGAGGTGTTCGCCACATTAGTGCGAAAAGAGTACGCTCTTGCAAATGCGATACCCAACCAAAGACAGCATAACAGCATCGCATCGGAGCGGGAATTCCGCTATGATAGCCGCATAGCGTTCTACCTGCTTTCACCGCCTCATCTCTCTTCTTCCCTTGCAAAAAGCACCGCAACGGCCGAAAAAGAGCGTTGACATGTTTCTCATAACATTTGCCTTAGGTTCCTGCGGTAAAGCTGATTTCAACGTGGTGTTCTCCGTAAGTTGCACCCGCTTTCAACACCGCTATTTCCCTCTCCCACGCATTGATCAAGTGCAAAGGAAAGGAAGCTTCGTGACATATGAAATGAAGTGATAATGTGCTTCAGCGATGCAGTGAAGTTTGATGTATCCAACACCTTTTCAAGCTATAGGAGACGAACGAAACGTGCTTGCATGGAAGATTCTGAGCAAGCAAATAATGTAGTCTTGTCGCTTCATTCGTTAGAGGCACGGGAACTCTATAGTTCCTTTATGTGGTGAGTGCGCTGCGTTGTCGGCGAATTGATTAGCAGTAATACCGGTTTGCCATGTCAACCACAGGAGTGCGTGTAATGTTCGGTCTTGCTGGAGTTTGACACGAGCCCTCCCTGCTCAGGGCAAACTGCTACCCGTGATGTGCTACCTTTCAGTCGAAGTATATGACCGATTTGAGTGCTCGCTCTTGTAAGATGTATTGTAGAACGGCTCTCATCGCAGCAAGTTGTGCTGCCGGAGATCTCGTTACATGTGACTATTTAAATCTCTATAGTATACATGAACATGATTACTGCGGAGCTATAATGACGCACGTTGGCACCTTCGGAAAGGTGAGAAAATATTAATAAACTTAATAAAAAACCAGGCACGGCCATGCAACTTCCAGAAAGATCTGTTAGTCCGGTAAAATGAGGGAATTCCAATCTCAGTGTGCCAGTTCTCTAACGTATTACATCGATATGATGGCATGACAGTATACTTCCAGAACGGGTCCCACATGGTCATACGTTATGTCTTTTGGACTCTGTGGGAAGCTTGTTTCGACATGACGGCACACAATGCGGATGACCGAAATGTTTCTGTGTCCACCGAAAATGAGGAAACCAGCGGTGTCCCGTGTTTTACGCAGTTACGTCGTATGCGCTTCTATATACGTACGGCTGCGTGATTGCATTCTTTTGCGATCATGCGCACGAAATTGTGAAACGCATTAAATAAATAGGGTTCCCGCCAGGCTAGACGTGATCCACACGCCCGATTAGCATGGGCTGACACACGCACGGAGCGTGACGACTACGGGGTTCGAAACCGTTCGCACCAGGAGAGAACATGAAAGAACGTCGATATTCACCGCTCATCAGGCGCCGTCGTCATGGGTCCCATTACTCAGGTGATGAATTAGCTTCTTATAGCCTTAAAACACTGGCGCCGATTGCAATTGGACGGCTTCGCGGACGCTTCCGTTTTTTTTAAACTCCTCTGGGAGAACATTTATACACACGCAAGTTCCTGAGACCTGCATGTGCAGAAGATGGTCCGTTTCCTTTGCGTCGGTCTGGTTGCTTTCTATGAACCGAAATTTACGTTGTGTGCCCACGCAGAGGAAGGAATATGTTCTCGCCTTCTCGCGCAGTCCCGTTCTCCCATATGAGGGTAGATCAGCGTGCTCACGAAAGGTGAGAAGTGCTTCCTTAGTCATCTGAAGGGTGCAGCAAGTCTGCCCAATACCTCTGCAGCAGAGACTACCCTATACTTGGTCAGACCAGTGATGTCAGCAGGTTTCTTACTGTAATGGAGGCCAAATACCGTGTACTTGCCACACTTATACTCCGAGAGCCCAATACAGGCCGTTGTTAGAAGAACATCATCACGTCATGTTATATGTTGTGAAGCCTCTTTTCCGTTACACTTGATCAATGTGTGGGAGACGGAGATAGCGGTGGTGAAAGCGGATGGAACTTCGGTGGAACGCCACGTTCGAATCCACGCCCCAGAGCATAAAGGCAGGCTGCTGTTAGAAACACTCGCTTCATTTCATCCATTGCGAAGCTTTATGTCATTTGAACTTAGCCGATGGGAGGAGGAGGGAGTTCAGTAAAACTTCTTTTGGGCCTAGTTGGTTCAGAATCATATAGGTACTTTTACAGCGCACACACACACACACACACACACACACACACACACACACACACACACACACACACACACACACACACACACACACACACACACACACACACACACACACACACACACACACACATGTGGAACACTCTGTTGGGAGCTCCTTCCCACCTTTACTCCGGGAACCAAAAACATGCTGTTGTGAGACACACGTTATCCCTTTATTTCAACAATTTTGAAAAATATTTTAATTTGCATTTGACCAACGGGAGGGGGAGGGAAGCTGCGGTAAAAGCAGGTAGAACGATATGTTCGGAGCTCTCCTTCCTACCTTTACTTTGGGAACCAAAGGCAGGCTTTTGTGAGACGAATGTCATCGCTTTATTTCATCCGTTGCGAAAAGCTCATTTCATTTGCCCTTGGCCTACGGGAAGTGAGGCTGCTATAAAAGCAAGTGGAACACTCTATTGGGAGCTCCTTCTCAACCTGTATTCAGAGAACCAAGAGCAGGCTGTTGTGAGTAGCCCGTCACCTCTTAATTGACGTCTACGGAAAAAAAGACCCCACCTCCCCGAAGAGAATCGTGAAGAAATGCGATTTTATTGCGCAGCGTCCGTAACGGCGTTTCGTACGTGAGAACTCTGCGTTAGAAGAATGATGATGTTGTTGTTTTTAACACCGTGCAGCCAATAGCGCCGTTCGCCACACGTGGCGTTTTCGAGCTGTTCTTTCCAAAAAGAAGCGTGGCAGTGGCGCGTGCACGTGCATGCTCTCGCCGCGGTACACTGCGGCCCATATAGTTTCCCAATTCGCCGCCCGCGAGGGTACTACCCATCATTCCCATGGTGGCTGAACGATCGCAGCGCCAGTCTCCTCTAGTTAACTTTAGGAAACTCTCTGCTGCGGCTAGTCGTCTGGGCTCGAGCGACTGAGTTGTGTCGCGAATCTCCGCCAGGTTCCCCTTTTCGGCGCGCCATCTATTCAACGCTCACTCATAGTACACTTCACCCATGCGGCGTCCGAGGACGCTGGCTTCCGACTCGCCAATTTTAAATGCGAATGCGTTTCTTAGTAGAGCTATGTCAAACATTCGGCGTTTTCCGCGCACTGGCAGATGCCATCTCTCCATTCTCACTCCCTCTCCCATAGCAACACCTGCGGGCGCTCGTGCTTATCCTCGCCCATACCAACCTAAGCATGTGGTGTGAGAGAGTGTAAGAGAAAGTAGGTGCAGTGCTTCGCCACTCATTCTCTCGCTGTTCGCTCTTCTCCCTGCACCCCATTCTCCCATCCGCTCGCGTCTCACTCTCGACCGTTCGCTGGCAGGGCGCCTCTCAAGAACATCCGAAATTTTGTGCTCGAAACGCCGCTGTGAAGCGCCAACGACGAGCCGAGAACGCTGGCGCCCCTCTCTCCCGTCCGCTCGCTCCTCACTCTCGACCTTTGGCTGGCTGGGTGCCTCTCAAGGCGATGGACGAAGCCGGTGAACGCGAATGTCTGACGGCAATAGTACCATCCCTCGGCCCAAGAAATGCATTCGCATTTCCTCACGATTCCCTTCGGGGACGTTTTAAATGCAGTGCATTTCTTAGCGAACTTCAGCTACTTTGAGCGTATCTATCTATCTATCTATCTATCTATCTATCTATCTATCTATCTATCTATCTATCTATCTATCTAGCTGCCTACGACTTTTAGCTCTCCTGGCCATATGGGTAATGATATCAATACCAAACTTGGTAGGACATAACATGACTGTATGAAGAGCATATTTGACTGGTCATAACATGAAAATCATGAGAGTTATGTCATGAATGTCATGATTTACATTTCATGGTCTTGCTGTTCTTGCGGTGGTCTCGTTCACATGACATGTTGCAAAACTGGCATGGTATGACATGATTGCATGGCGAACACAAGCGACAGACCCTAACGTGGAAATCATGACATGCATGTCATGTAAGTCATGAGTCATGACTACACGCCACGCTCACGATGCGCTCGCAGCCATCTCGCTAGCTTCACTTATACCAAGTTCGGCGTTACGTGATGCGAATGGAGGACAAAGGTATGTGACTGGTGCAAACATGATAATCATGAGATGCGTGTCATGTGACATAAGACTACAAGCCACACCCATGATGCCCTCGCAGCCGTTTCGCTAACTTCACATACACCGAATTTGGTATTATGGGACGTGAATGTACGACGAAGCGATGTGACTGGTGCAAGCATGTTAATCATGTAATGCGTATCATGTAACAACATGACTACATGCTACGCTCATGACGCGCTCGCGGCCGTCTCGCTAGGTTCACATGTGCGAAATTCAGTATTACGTGACGCGAACGGACGACATATGTAAATGACATGTCCAAGCATGGTAATCATGACATGCGTGTAATGCAACAACATGAATACATGCCGCTCTCATGATGCACTCAGGGCCGTTTAGCTAGATTCATATATGCCAAATTTTGTATTACGTCACGTGCATGGATGACGATGGTATGTGACTGGTGCAAACATAATAATTATGAGATGTGCGTGATGTAAGAGCATGACCACATGCCGCACTCAAGGCGCCAATACGCTTAGACGTGGCCCGGTGAGCGTGTGCTCCAGCGTTCGCTTCGTCGCGTCATGCCACGCCAGGCGCCGATCTGCCTGGCATATACTCGCAGGCATGCGCCGCACTCTGTTGTTTTGACGCATGCACGTTTGAGGACGCCCAGCGTCCCTTCGTCACGAAGCTAGAGACGTGGTGCACTCTGGATAACGTCGTTGGTGCGAAATGCAGCACGTCGCATTTCGCCCCGGTTTCCGCCGGGCTGCGCCAACAGACGCTGGTCGCGTCTGTCATCAGACTATAGAGTGTTCGCGTTTTGCTAGCGTATGTATGTTTCTCCATGAGCGTAACATCGCTGCGCCCAGCGTTCGCTCGTCAAGGTTACGTCGCAGTATATTGGGCCTTTCATGATGCTCTCCCCGCCGTTTCGCTAGCTTCACACATTCCAAGTTTGGTATTACGGGACGTGAATGGACGACGAAGGTATGTGAGTGGTGCAAACATGATAATCATTATATGCGTGTCGTGTAAGATTATGACCACATGCCACGCTCATGATGCGCTTGCGGGCGTTTCTCTAGCTTCACGTACACCGAATTGGTATTGCATGACTTCAATAAACGGCGAAGTTAAATGACATGTTCGAACATCATAAGCATGATATACCTGTCATGTAAAACATGACTACATGCTACGCTCATAGCCCGTTCGCGGCCGTTTCGCTAGCTCAACATACAGCACATTAGGTATCAGGTGACGTGAATAGATGACGAAGGTAAATGATACGTCCAAACATGATAATCATGACATGAAAGTTATGTATCGACATAATTTACCTCGGCCTCGTAACGTTGTTCTGATATTAAACTGACATATAAACGTTCCTCATTCGTGCTTCGCATATCATCGATTCCCACTGTACGCGGGATCTGCCATTTTTTTAAAATGCGAATGCATTTCTTAGTCGGGTTATGTCAGGCATCCGGCGTTGTGGGTGGTAGTGGTTAGAAGAAGAGAAAGGCAGCTCATTTTCGCAGCCCGGTCGGGAGCACGGCGCAGTGCTTGCGGCGGCGGCCTGCGCCGGCAGGTGTAATCTCTCTACTCTCCCTCTTCCATAGCTCAGCTGCGGGCGCGCGCTTATCCTCGCCCCTAGCAAGTGGAGCATGTGTTGCGAGGGAGTGTAGGAGAGGGTAGGCGCAGTGCTTTGCCGCTCCTTCACTTGTCATTTCCTCCCTCTTCTCCTTGTGCCCCACTCTCCCGTCCACTCGCGCCTCAGTCTCTACCGTTAGCTGGCTGGGCGCATCTCAAGAACCTCCGGGAATGTGTGCTCAATACGCCGCTGTGAAACGCCAAGGGAGAGCCGAGAACGCTGGCGCCCCATTCTCCCGTGCGCTCGTTCCTCGCTCTCGACCGTTCGCTGGCTGGGCCCGTCACAAGGCGATAGCAGAAGTCGGTGAAGGCGAATGTCTGACTGCAATGGTGCCCTCTCTCAGCGCAAAATGCATTTGCATTTCCTCACGATCCCCTTCGGGGATGTGGGGTCATTGGTTTGTTTTAACGCGATAGCGTTAGAAAACTCGTTTCGCAGACATTCTGGCGTCGATATCGTTGTTTGTGAGCGAAAAATCTTCATGTTTGTGTGATTGAAAAATAGAAAAAGATGCAAATAAAATAAGAATGAGTAAACATTGGGTCTAAGTGGGACTCGAACCCGGGTTGTTTGCGAGACAAGCTTGTGTTCAACCACACAGTTCAACCTCGCCTCTTTTTTTCACTGCTTGTGAATATAGTGAAAATAACTTCCTCTGCTTGGAAATCAGTGAGAGTAACGTTCATACATTACAAACACACGCTTCGTGTGTACATGTTTTACATTACAATACAAAATACTGCCGTAATGATGCGTGATACAAGCGTACATTGCCATCGGGCGTCAGCACATGAAATTATCATGACTGCATAGTTTAAGCCAGTCACCCACTACAAAAAGCACACGCGCGACTGCACCCTTATGGCCACTTCATGGGTGTATAGCAACTTAGAAAAGATTTATACGCTTTGTGTTTGAAGTGTGCACTAGGAACAGAATATCGCTATCGCGTTCAACTTTTGAAAACGAAGTTTAAGGGTCCCCCAATTTTTAGCTCGTGAGCCTCCCACCCACACACACACACAAAAAAAGAAATTAAATAGGGGCATGAGAAATAAAACGAACGCGTAAAGCGATTAAGCGGATTCATAGGAAGTTATTTTTTTTCCTTCTTGGGATCTAAGACATTTGTCTCGCATTTGGGAGATAAGGCTGTAATACCAGCAAGTGAGATGAAAGAGTTTGAAATGTCCATGCATTGTTTTTTTTTTCTTCATTGCAACCATGAGTACAGCCAGGGTGCGCCCACGGAAACTCGGACGCTATTTTACTAATTGTTGAAATTAAACAAATATATATTTCTTTTATTGTTGCTTTCGAACTGTTGTATCCGGGTGCCTCAAATCAGCATAAATTACGCATCTCTAGCGACAGTAGTGCCCTGGCGGTTTTCGCTTGAGACTGGCCGTGGTCGGCTGCAACAGCGACTGGGCGTGTTTTCGGTTTGGCGCCCTACTAAGCCCGTTTTCAGTCTTCGCAGTGCTGTGCGTGTGTGTGTGAAGTCGCGGTAAAAACCTCTGTCGCATCGAGTAGGGACAGCCGTCGCTCCACGGCATCGGGTGCGTCGCGTTTCCGCAAGACACGCCGTGGTGGAAGACGCCTGTGCGGCGAAGAAGCATGCATGCGATGCCGCACGCCCTACTCCTGGGAGCTACGACGGCGGGCTGACCCCCGAACGTCATGTGAGCTTTTCTTTTGAGGGTCACTGCTTGACCCTGTGCAAACCCGATCGTCTCCCGTCTTGTCACCGAGGTCACGGCGAGTGCCGCTAGCAGCTGAGCGTTGTTGCGCTGCCGCGGATGCCCTTGTTTATGTTCGACGCGGTGGTTTTGCTTCCGATTTGTTCCCTGTATGGCGTGATCTGCACGGACCCCCTGGGTGGGGGCAGCTACTGGTGGGTGCGCCGATGCATTTCTGAAGTCAGCTGTTCTCCGTAGTGGCACCGGAGCGCGGTGCAAAGATGTGTCCGACCGCTCTGCTTGCGTATATACATCTCTTTAAAAACATAATTTAATTAAGCACGGGTATGACCGGACAAGCTGCTTCACCGTCGTGGTTAAAGGAAGCTGTTAGTGTGATCGCCTTCGGCTATTAAATTTGCCTCGCGCCGTTCGGTAATTGTTGCAACCTGTACTGCGGTGCATAATGATGAAGCGCGCTGCTCGTGTAATCGGCAGTTTGCCGTTGTGCCTGGCTGTGCTGCGGTGACTCGGCGTCTTTTCAACCCGATCGTGTCACGCTGTGGGACATCGTCCTCGCATTGTTTTTAATGAAAAGAAAAAATGGGGACATCTCAATTAGGTCACACTCTTTGACCACCTCCTGTGCTTCCTGTTCTTTGTCTTCCCCGGTGTGCTTAAGAAAGTAAAACTTGTTTATGTTGTTATACCGTAACCGAACAATGCAGTAATTTTTGTGCGAAGAAAGAAGGTGCTGTGTGTGGTCCTAATTCCAGTAAGATTAGTTAGGCAACCAAGTTATCCAAGTTCCTATTTATTTATATTTTCGCCGAAAAAGCCCTAAACAAATAATCTTGTTGCAAGTAATAGTGAAAAACAAAAATTATGACCAGATCTTGGAGATTGACAGAAATGTTGCTCTTATGTGTATGAATGAACTTGGTCTAGGCTGTTTTATCTCCTGCACTCACCAAAATATTTTTCGTTTTTTACCTCCACTGCTAGTATTCTTTGTCTGTTCTGAAAACTTCAACAAAATGAAACAATCAGAAATGTGGAAATCTATAGCCGATTATGTGATCAGGGACTACTGGAAGCAGATTGGTACTCGAGGGTGTTCTCATTCCAGTGCTACAGCACATAATGGTTATTATTGGCAATACTTGCGCCGAATATTTTTAAATGAGGCATGTCCATTGTGTGCTGAGTGGAATTGAAATTTTGGGATATCGTTCCAGAACTTTGTAATTGTTCTAATGATCAGAAGTTTTTTAAGTCAAAAGGTATGACTGTACATTCTTAGGCAAGGTCACATCGTTCTTTGTAACCACTAGTCAGATTGAACATATTCCAGCACACGAGCAAGCTATGGTATAATTTGTGGAAGGTCCCCTAGTCACTTGAATAGAAAGTTACAAAGCTTAGACAATGCGCATTCCAGGTTTTAGCAAATTAAATATAGAAGTAGGTGGCTGTGAGTTAGATTTTGCTACTGTATGTGTGGGTCTTTGTTTTTGTGGCAGTGTTCTTAATCACCAATTTTTGAATTGCTAGATGGATCTTTTCCAAGTAGCCTGACTTCAAATAGTTGATGCTTCCATGCATGAAATATCTCTGCATATTTGTCGAATGGGCTGTGCATTCTTCAGACTTCACTGAACTTCGTGAAAAACGAAAAAAAAAAAAAAAAAACTCTCGGCTCGTTCTATAGCTTTTAGTGGCGCAATATGGTGAAACTGCATCTTCAAGGGACGAACTGGTAGCTGAAGGAATGGAACAATAACTGGCCAAATGGGAACGAACAACATGTACAGCTACTGAATCATCAGTGTGTCATTAATTTTTTTTCAGAATTAATAATGGTTTAGCATTTTCGCTTTGCCCATCAAACACACTGGCAGTCTTGCTTGATGTACTGCCCTGCCTTCTACTCAAGTCCCAGAAAAAAAAAAAGTAACATTTACACAGTTTTATGCATGTGCCTAAGATGACTGAAACACGAAAGCCATCTTTTTTCTTTTAAGTTAGGGGCATAGCGATTCTCCCATCCAGAAGCTTTGCACACCCAATGTGTGTGTCTTCAAGATTGACCCACTTTTCATCAAGCAGGAATGTCATATAATGACGTCATTGTGTGATTGCAAACTGGGGTGACCTGTGACATAATGTAATAAGGTGACATCATCACATAATGAAGATGTTGTGCATCACTTATGCTGATAAAGAGGATCACTTTTTTGCGTGTTATAAGGCACCTGATGCTTTTGCCCTACGTGGGAAAAATGCTGTGTGCTCTGTGTGTTTGTTTACTGTAAGCCTGTGTGGTTGGAGTGTCACTCTTGCATTGTTCTCGACAGGCGTGGAAGTGTGAGTTGTCCTCTTTTTTGGTCTCACAGAAGAAGAAGAGGAGGAGGAGGAGGACAGCCCCCAGGAGGATGCCATGAACAACCATGCGTCCGCAAAGATCGATGGGGGCCGACGCGCCATTCGCCGTGGCAACCCCAGGAAGGAGAAAGGTCAGCCATCAGCATTGCCTACATTGTCGCTGATTGATTGATCGGTACCATTTAGAGCAGTGCCTCTCAACAATAAAGGGCCCCTAAACCACCTCCGAAATTTTTAAAAAATTTTTTCAAGTGAACATGCCCATCGTTTGCAGAATGCCGTCATGATCAAAGATGTCACACGTAACAGCTCTACGAGCCGCTGGTGTGCCACAAATTCGAAGAATCAATCGCCCCTCTTTTTCAGGCCTTTCTGATCTCTGTGTGACGCGCAGTGCAGTGCATTCGGATGCCTTGCGCATTTCATTCATGCTGCGATTGGTCGTGCAACCAGTTATTCTGCAAGCAGCTGTCTATACTCCTTGTTGTTTGTTGTGTTGCCCGCGTGCACCAGCTTCCTGCAGCACACGTTCTCTTAGACATGCACAGACTGCATGTGCGTGCCTAAGAGAGCTTGCCATGTGAGAGTTCAGGGGGAAGGCTAGTGATTTTTCAGGAAAAGACAGAAAGGTAAGAAAATGGGGTGTAGAGTGCACGATAACAGTCTCTCATGGGAGGACACCTCAATTGATAGATCGTGGGGGAACAGGGACTGAAAGGACAGTGAGGGTGAACAACAAAAAAAAAAATGTAAGAGAGAAGAGATATGAAAGGAGTGTAAAAAAAATATGAAGTAAAAAAAAAGTGCATGGGGGATAAGCGTGGGGGGATAAGCTAAGGAGGCAAAGAAAAAAACGCACTTGATGGGCAGAGAAACAGTCAGACGATATGAAGTAAAAAAAAGTGCATGGGGGATAAGCGTGGGGGGATAAGCTAAGGAGGCAAAGAAAAAAACGCACTTGATGGGCGGAGAAACAGCCAGACGGATGCTAGGCAAGAGTGCAAGGTGGCTTTCAAAGAGGATACAAGAAAGGGGTAGTGAAGAAAAAGCGGATGCAGTAATGTCCGTGTTTTAATAACCAAACTCATCTAAATCTACTATTACGGCACCATTTTGAAGAATTCTCACGACTCTGTGTTCGTTGTACACTTGCGCACAACTTCCCCACCACAACTGAATTTTGACTTCCGGGTGGTTTAGAGGTCCTTTAATATTTGTCATGTTTTATCATGCCGCATGTGATGAGCATGCATGGTTAGATTTTTTTCCCTTTCCTTAGACCAATGGACCAAGGATGTTGTTTGCAACAAATTTTCTATTCCCTATATCTCTGACATTCTTCATTAATCTATTCATTTACTCAGTCCTTTGCCTATTCAAGCATTTGTTCATTTGATTCAGTCAGTAAATCATTCTTTCATGCATTCAAAAACTGTCAAACCTCAGAGGAATCAGGTAGAGAAGTAGTTTAATTAGATATGTGCAACATACGCATAAAAAGCAATGGAAACAACCTGGTGTCACTTAGGCAGTCATTGAGCTGTTGGAACAGGAGACGTGAGCTGTGGAGGTGAGAAGGCGGTCGCAGTTCTTTTGGTTTCTACAAGCTCCAAGATTAGCTAAGTTTACCTGGCAGGCTGGTCCTTCCACTCTAATGTATTACCCAAGCTGTGATGCAGTAGCGTACCAACTCTGTCACAAGTTGGGGGGCATGCCAGTTTCGGAGGTCGGCCAGAGTTGAGCCTTTGTCAGGAATATACACACACACACACACACACACACACACACACACACACACACACACACACACACACGCACACGCACACGCACACACACACACACACACAGAGAGAGAGAGAGAGAGAGAGAGAGAGAGAGCTCAGACGAACGTGCAAAAATATTTATTTCTTCCAAAGTTACGGCAGGACAGCCTGCGTTTGTCAGGCATAACAGGATGCACGCAATAACGAACATTTTAATACATGAGTTCGGCGAGGACTGCGAACACGTGCTAAACTATTGTCCTCATAAATATGTCATATATTATGCCACTATAAATAAAAATAGGCACCTGTGCATTATGGTTATGATTGCATAAAAAATTACGAGCAAGACACAGTTTTCTACTTCATAGTATGGGGTAAGCGCCTCTCACGTCTTCGAGTAAGCGCCTCTCACGTCGCATCACTTAATAGATATGGCGGTGATTTTTTATGCATCACCTCACAACTCTCTGCATAAATACAAATAACTCATCCTTGCTGAGAGAGAGAGAGGAATAAGCAGCGCTGCATGTGTGTGTGCTTTTTTGCTGTGAGAATTCTATGGGGAGCTGTAAAATCCAATTCAAGTTGAATAAAAACCAACTAGCCCGATTCTTAATTAAGTCTCTTCAGTGCAAAAAAAAAAAAAACATGGACTGTTTCGTGGGATGAAGTTCAGAGGAAAATATAAAGTTTGGCTTCCCACTGCTCGAATCCACTGCTTTATTCGTTGCCACATTGCAAGCTGCTGCCACCATTACAAGGTACCATAAGCAAGGCTGATCACTGATTTGGTTGATCGGAGACTGAAGCGTAAACCTCTTTTTTTTTTTGCTCTTTCAGTATGGCAAAACAAAATATTGAAAAAGATTCATCACACCCATAGGCTCACAGCAGTTTCGACAGAGCAGCGGTGATGCTATTCCTTTTCAACGAAAGAAAACTATTCTCGTGAAGCAGCAAGTGCTTTCACTAGTCTATAAAAACTTTGCTCATTTCCATCTGTAGCTGCAACGGCTAGGCGCAACAGAGCGAGGGGTGTAATGTTATAGGGCCCTGTTCAGGGCTAGCCTGCTCTGCAGTGCTCTGCAGTGCACAAAGCGCAAAGGTGTCTTAAAGCGGCCGCACCGCGAAGAACCTTCAAGAAAAATCTTCACAGCAGAATTATTGTACATATTTGATTATATGTAACATTTTTTCGTAATACTTTCTTTCCCTCATAACATTATCACCGAGCAATTACTATGTTCAAAGAAAATTTAGCCTTAGTTGTTGGTTTTCCCAGCGTGCACCCAACATTGACCACTGTCAAAAGTGGGGGGGCTCAGCCTTCCTACCTCTTCTTGATGGGGGGCTAGTGCCACCCTTGCCCTCCCTCCCCCCCACCTGGTTGATACGCCTATGCACCCAGGTCAGTGCAACATTGCAGATAGGTGATATTTCATGACTTTTTTAACATGTTTGGGTGAAAGGAAATTGTGTCTTTAAAAGCTTGGTTCAAATGAAAGCGCCTGTAAGGAAGGCAGAGGTGGAAAATGTATGTTCATATAAATCTAATCGGGAGAAGGCCTGCCCAGAATTTACAGCCGCTGATAGCTGATTGTCTCTTTGACTTAAGAAATAGTTGTGCTTATGTGCTCAGTGATGTTCTCACGTGGTGCGATTACCAATCATACGGCTTACGTGGTTGGCCTTATGTGTGCACTCATGCTTGTGTGCATCCGCCTCTGAGGATAAAATGCTGCTGACTTGTAATGTTGTACCAGACTGCAGATAACACGTGTTGATGGGCTGCTTCATTTTTATTCGGGATGCAATGAACAGTGCAATAACTGGAACAGGAATAGAAAAAGGTTCCTTTTTCACATGTGCTGCTCATTGTATGAAGAGATGACAGCTGTCTTGACATGTCGAAAGGTCAGGTTAATTTGAATCTTTGCAACATGCATTATGATTTACTGTTTTTAAATGCATGAAATTTATATAATTTCAGGATCGCGAGACCACATTTAAAATGAGTGGAAATATGGTATATTCTATAGCAACTGTTTGTTATCACAAAGTAACTATCAAAGTGTTATACAGTCATGCTAAATTTCTTCATAAACTGAATTATACCATCCAGTCAATTTTCAATTTACATGGATTAGTTATCTGCTGGCAAAGATTTTTAAAAATATATCAAGGCTCTTGTTGAATGCCATAAGTTCAGCATCTCAAAAACATGGTATACTTCACCAAAATTACCTTCTGCAGCAAAATATTTCAACTAGAAATGGTATAAAGGAAGTTCAGGCAACATAAATTTACCATTAGCTTAGTGTGCGTGGTCTCTTCTTTGTCATTGGTGCAAAGAAACAGCAAAATTAAGAAATAGCAATTTAAGTAAACTTACTTGGCGCAGTACACCTCTGGCTTACTCATCCCTGAGGAAAAAGCTTGTCTAGCCTCGAAACCTCGAGTTTTCAGTGGAAGTTTTCTGATTGCCTCATTCCTATCTCAACCAGGCAGACGTCTGCCAAATGTTCACCTTTGACAAAATTAAGTTGCGTCTCCAAATGAGGATGCTGCGTTGCAAAAAGTTTTGTGCTTATTTTCATCTCCGGTGCTGACGCACGAGGAATGATTTTATGAATGGGACAAGCTGCACAACACTTTTGGCTGCTGCTTGGATAAGTGCAACTTAATTGCACTATTGATCGCTCACATTGTGCTAGTTCCATCACCAGTTTTAATTGCCCACCTAGCCAGTTGGCCATACAGTATAAGATTCTGGCAATGTTTTGTGTTGCAGGTAGCAGCAGCAGCTCTGGCAAAGGTGGCGACCCCTTTCGGTTCGAAGGGGAGGGGCTCTTGTTTCGAGCCAAGCTCATCGGGAGCCAGCCAGTGCCAGAGGCACGGGGCGACCGCATGTGCCAAGATGCCATGACACGACTCAAGGTGGGCATCTCGTGCTCGTCCTCATCTCTTCCAATCATTGCTAAGTGACGTACGTGTTGGAATGAGTGCCTCTTGCTTGTTCTGCTCTCGCGTGAGTGTTATATGAATGGGAGAAGCACAAAAAACAGCAGTTTGTTACTAGAAGCATCATTACTAGGAAGATGCGGGTGTGATGTCATACACACCGTTTACATGTTTATTTTATATATTACTGTCCTGCGCTTTGAGCGACGCTCTTGTTTCTCTTCCAAGCACTTCTACCGCAGCCCATGCCTCTCATTTCCCAGATATTCAGAAAAGGTCCGGTAACAAATGAAACAATTATGAAATCGAAGGTTCTGGTTTGAATTAAAATTTATAGTAGATACACATGATATTGGGAAATACGTTTACTTGAGAAAAGGGCCAGTTATTTGTGAGAAGGATAAGTGAAAATTTATTAAGTTCATTGAAAGAGCAGATAGTTTTTTTGTGAACAGCTCGGATCATTGTGACGACACCTTGTGGAGCAAATCTCAAGTACATGCATCTTTCTGCATGGTCTCTGAGATGCACTTTGGCAACATGACAAAACACAAAGTCAAGCATAGGGATGCACCAGGGCACCCAAGCATAGGATCAGGGTCACATCCAATCATTATTTATTCATTTACTTATCTATTTATTTGGATTTCCAAGAAGGCTATTGTTATGGTGTAGGTATGGTTACATGAGCGTGAAATGGACATCAATAATCTTTTCACTGTCAGTTGTTTTTGACCGTGATGTCGTACCCCGATGTCGATTAGGTTTCAGGAATGTTAGGGAAGCTTGAAGTGCAAAGAAACGACACATTGTGAAGTTAGGATGAGAGATAGGGATGAACAAGGGGACATGACAACATCATTTACTGCTAATAGCATCAAGTGAGGCCGTGGCCATTGAGTGAAAGCAATGATCGAGTTAAGTGTTGGTATGTTGGAGAAACGAAGGCCACGATCCTGATGTGCCGTACCAGACACGGCAATAGAGCTAAAAAGAAATAAATAAAGGAACAACCTTGAAAAGATATGGCAGAACAACCCTTGAAACCCTTGTACCTAAGTACACATGCAGCACATGATCACTCATCTTAAGGGGGCAGACGTGTCTTTGGGACCAAAAAGTGACAAAAAAATTCATTTTTAAAATTGACGTATTTGGTTTCTACGAGTATTTTTCTATATCTCTGCAATTTTTCACACACCAGGAAGCAGTAATTTTTTTGTCATGTCATTCTGTCTAGATTCTTGGTACTGTTAACATGTAGAACCTACAAAAAAATGGGGAACCGACTTCAAGGCTTCCTTATAATTGGCCGGCACCTGTGTTAGAAGCTCTGCTACGAATTTATGAGCACCATGAGCACCTTTATGAGGATTGCAAAACATGCGCACCATGATTGTTGCTTTTTTAAAAAGCTGTGTGTTTTCAGTTTTTTCAATTTTTTTCAAAAAAGTAAATTTACAACAGTTCAATTTAGAGGCCTCAATATCACTGCAGCTAGGAAAGGGACAACAATAATTATTTTTGCAATGGAAACCTGTATGTGCGTAGAATGCAAGTATGGGAACAGAATTTAGAGCCCAAGCCTTTTAAATAATTACTCATCAAAGTTGTAATACAATTCCAACTGCTTTTGAAAATGGAGAGTTCATTTCGCTGCAAAATAACCAAGAAAGCCTAAAACAACAAAAAAAAAACTCTTGCATACTTTCATTCTATAGTCATTAGTCTATGTTGGAATATCTTAAATATCACTTTTCATAAAGCACTTTTTATCTATGGTGGCCTTAAACAATAGGGGGTGAGCTTTAGTTATCTCAGGAACAAGATGAGTTACAGGAATACTAATTAAATATTTGAAATCAGCAGGAAAAATGGCATAATCCTGTGCAGTTTATCAAGATCACTGAAGAAACAAACAAAAAATGTCTAAGACCAGTCTGCCCCCTTAAGAGAGTAGCGCGCGCGACGAGACCATGTCCCACAGCTAAGAAGGGTGGGTGCAGTCGCCCCTTACTCTTAATATATGTATCGATGCAGAAAAGGGGGAAAATGTGTGGTTCCTGGAGTATTCTGCAGATGGCACAACCAGTTTAACAACTCCAAATCAAGACAGCTTTGCGCTTCTGCACGAATTTTTGAACCCACAATGAAGAACGTACAGGTACGTCAGTGACGTTTCGAGGGGGAAACCTGAAGACACACTGATACGTCGGTGACAGCGAAGGAGAAAAAAAAAAAGTCGGGGAAAACTATCACTGTTGCAGGAATTATATCAAACAGAGTAATATTGCACAACATCAACACTGTAAATAAAAAAATGTGGGCTAAATGGATGAAAGTTCCTACAAAGTTATGTGAGAGTTATATATCACAGTTACAAAGTTGCCTATGAGCATATACATGTTCAACTACTGTTATTAACTGTTGAGAGCTTTAAGTCGCTCCACTGGCATGCCTCACATTGTACTTTCAAAGAGCTTGACGAGCACTTTGGAAAGCTTCTAGTCAAGCACACCGATTTGTTGTTGCTGTGTGACTGGTAGTCCATTGGGATCAATGTGAATTTATGTCATTTGAGTTTAACTAGGAGATATTTGATTTCTAAAATCTGTATTTAAAATACATATTCTGGAGCTCTTTGGCAACCTCATTTCTTTCGACACAAAACAAAGTATGTGGAAATATCGCCAGGTAGTTGGTCTTGCTGAGGCAGATGTGATTGTTTTCAAGAAACTTTCAATTCAATATAAACAGTTGTGAACATAAGGAAAAAAGTTTTGCTTTCTACTAGTAATCATTACAAAGAATTATAATTTGGTGAACATTATTATGAGGAAATACATATCATCATCAGGTAGACAAACTCTTTCGCAATGCTTCCACATACTTTGTTCTTGTGTTGGACAAAATGAAGTTGCCGAAAAGCTCCATAAGAAATATGCTTAAAAGTAAAGGTGTGTGGTGTGAATATTCGAAACTTCAAATACATCTCTAATGGAGTTTGCTATTTGATTCAATTTACACTGGAATTGCACTATTTGAAGTAACCAAACTTCGAGAAGACAAATACAGTTGGCACCCGATTGGCAATGGCTCCTTCAGATTTTCAAAATGCTTCTCCCCATTTCTTGTATTACAGTAAAGCTTCCTTTCAGGTTCTATGGTCAATAATTAAGCTTGTGGGAATATTTGAATGCTTCGGATATTCGAGAAAATAGTGGAGTATTCGAATTCGCTCCGATTCAAATTGAATTTATGGAAAATTTTGAAGCATTCGCAATAAATGAATATGTGTATATTAGGCTGCATGTAACGGCTTTTAAAATAGTTTAACTGCAGTGTCGGAATGCAAGCCGTGAAAGCACCCATCCAGGGGAAACATGCTTTGCCGCAAAGCCCTTCTTAAAATTTAAAAGGGGCCCTGCAACAATTTTTGAGCATGGTCAGAAAACGCTGCCGATTTGTTGCAGAGGCTCCCAACAACATGCGAGCCAAATAATATTGCGCCGCACGTGGCCTAGAATTCACAGTAAATTATCAAAGCCAGCTGACAATTGCTCTCTTCTCCCGGCAAATGACACCACAAGCTCAAAAATCACTCTTCACAGCCATTGCATCAGCCATTGGCTGATTTGAAGATGGCGCGCTCGGCCGTCATGTTCAGGAGACCGCGACGTGTCCATGTGTGCGTGCGCGATCACACTGGAAAGTTGCGTATTCGAAGAAAAAAGGTGCTCAAGGTCACGACGTGTGTGTGACGTATTTTCTTTCGCCGTGCCATTCCTCCCTGCTTGGCTTCCAACACCTTTGTCACGACGAGAAGAGAATGCAATTGCAGTGTGTGACAAATCTTTGCCACTCTGCTTGTACTGGATGGATTCTAAAAATTAGTGGTGGTAAATTCCTGAGGCAACAGGCTTCTTTAGTGAATGCATTCCTACTTGAAAAAGTGTGGCAGGGACCCTTTAAATGAACATAGCGCCCTCAAATCAGTTCATCATTTTATTAAGCTTGAAAGCTTGTTATAATGGCTTATATGCTCAAAGTATAATAAATTTTAAAATGTTACGTATTCTACTGGCTTTGACTTACATCCTACCGAAAGTCAAATTCTACTACTACTCAAAGTTGTTACGACTTTTTTTGAATGGGAAAAAAAAAAGGCATTTGCATGGAGGCCTTATTTCAATGTAAAAAAATATTGTGCAGGTTAGTGAGGTCATGATAAATATGGCCATTTTTTTGTATGTCATATGTACTATTTACTTTGAACGTAAAATTCACTATTCGCACAAGCCTATCAATAATGTAATTGATTGAAGAAAACGCTAGTTCCAACTTGGAGATGATAGATGTCGCTGAAGTGGGGGCTCAAGTAATGCCGTTTTGGACCTGAACTTGGGGGCAGGAAGTTTGAAAAATTGTACACGGAAAATTTTTAGCATCGAAAATTTCAAATGTTCTTACACAGGCATCTGCGCAGCAGATTCGGAACTGCCTATTAGAAAAGAGCATGACCTTGTACGCTACATCAACTGGGTTTCCACAGAAATTGAAAGAGGAGAAGAGGCTGGTGAAATAGCATCGTTGCCTTTCACGCGCAAAGTGTGGTCAGCAACACTTTGGTGTCACCAAATCATTTACATAAATACAATACGACCTCATGTTGCTATCTCACAAGCATATGCCTAGGAATTCTCTGTCACTTTTTTTTCTGTTATTTTGCTTCTAAAAAAATATTTAGAAATATTTGAGATACACTTGAAAAATGTTTTATTTGATTTGCACTCACACTTGAACATTCAAACTCACTCTGCACCCAAAATTTTACTATTTGCATGGCTCTACTAAAGTCATGTTTAAAAATTCTAAATGTTTAGTTCTAATAAAGCTACTAAAAATCCTCTTAGCGAAGGTCTCAGGTTTGATCCTGGTCACAGTAGTTTCATTTCGATGGTGGCAGAATGCTAAAGGCTTGCGTACTGTGCGATGTCGGTGCATTTTGAGGAACGCCAGACAGTCTAAATTTCTGGAACCCTGCAATACTGTGTCTTTCATGATCGTAACATGGTTTCGGGGTGCATAATAGCAAATAATATTAATAAAAATCTATTTATTGTAATTTGCAAAAGAAACTGAATGTGTTTAGTAATTGTCATTCACTTCACCCAAGCAATGTAAAATAGTTTTTTTTAAGAGCCACGTCCTCCCTGGCAATGTCGGTGCGAGTTGTTCTTACAAGTCTAGTCCTGGGTGGTGTGACTGTTAAGTGTTACTTATGAGTGTATATTTTGTGCCACTCCCCTTGGTTGTAAGTCCAGGGTGTGCAAATTTGTGTTGTTTTTGTGTTTTTGTTTTAGACAGAAGCAGGCGTGATGCGTGTTCGCAAGCTTTAGTTGCTCTTGTGAGTAGCTGGACTTTTAGCTTAGACAGAATTTTGATGGTTCCAAGCTTGAGTGAGCTTCAAGCTTGTGTATAGTTAGCTATAGAGTGCTTGAAATGGCAGTCAAATCCCTTCTAAGAGACACGGATGTAAAAAAAAATCGGTTTAAAAGACACCAGTAAGCCTACTTTGAGATATTGGTTGATAAAAAAATACAAATGCTGTACCCTGCTTGTAAAAGACACTTTATAAAAAAGACAAATTTTCTCCCCTCGGTGCATGTCTATTATGAAGGGGTTCAACTGTGCTCTGTGGTGGACTTTTGGGTACATACTAAACAAGTAAAAGTGTGCGAAATATAAGAAGTGCAAAAAAAAAAGGAACTGATTTTTTAAAGATACACCCTACCTTGTATTTTGTGCAGTGAATCACTTCTTAAGCGGTTTCATGACTGAATTTCGCATGTGAAGTATGTCTACATATTTTGCAGATGGTTGTGCGTTCATCTGGGGAGCACAAGCAAAGGGTTCAGCTGACCGTCTCTCTTCAAGGGATCAAGATCCGCGATGACAAGACTGGGGTCAGTGCAAGTCAATGCGTGACTGGCATCTTCTAGTCACGTAGTGCTCTATCCAGTACCTTGTCACTGGGTTCAAAAGCACACACGAAACATACTGTCACCAGCAAATAACTCGGACTCTAGGTGGACTGCTGCAAAACCTTTATACATGGAAGTCTGGAATGCCAAAATTGTTAAAAAATAAGTAGCTTTATTGTTGTTGGCGGGAAGGAAATGTGGGCTGTAGTTTCCCCAAGATCTGCACTTTCGGGTATGACGTAAATTTTATAGAAGTTGTGCAGGACAGTTCATTGTGTATTGGCCAGGGCATTCCTGGCACTCTGCCCAGCACACTACCTTGCCTTATCACACTGCCGAAACAACTCGTTGATGTGGTCGATGATACGCACATCTTAATGTTACAGAAGCGGATGTGTTTTTGGAAGTGGTAGTCCAGGAATGTGGGCCTAGTCTGTCAATGCCTTGCTGCACATGAACTTGCCCTACTTGTCGAACTGTTTATGAGCACAATTAGTGGCAACGCATTTTCTTACCTTATTTTATTTCGACATTTTTGTTCTGGCTGCATTGCAAAGAGGATCAGTCAGTAATGAACGTTGAAGAGGAGGCACGAAATTGAGTTGAAGACCTTACAAAGTACTGAATCGCATTTCGACCATTGTTGAGCGGTTGCTACAACTAAAGTAGCCAAAACATGCGTTGTAAACAGATTTTAAAGAACACAAGTGACATTCATGCTGAGATTACGGAAGGGGGGGGGGGGGGGAATGGTCACATACTGTTTCTTCTGCCACTTCTTTTGCTGCCCTGATTGTATGCAGACCTTTAGAATAAAGTTGGGGCCTTGTCAAAATGCTTCAACAATCTTATGCAGCTGCTCAAAGGGACACATAGGATTTTAACCATATTTCATAAACCCATTGATGTGAAAGCATGAATCCTTAGGATAATTAAGTTACGAAGTTAAGTGTTCCGAGTAAAGTTTATGATTCATTATACTGTTTGAAATGTGCACATCCATACAAACCCTAGTGCGTTGCCTCACCGAGCTTCAACTAGTGCTCTCTGCGTTTGCTTTATTTTGAAAAGTCACCCACGCGGTAATTCTGATTTTCTTAGTTTGTGAGGGAAAAAAAAAGTTAGTTGCTTTTGTGGGATGAACCACACAGCTGCGGAGGAGGTCGGTCTTTATCATCAACAGTAGATTGGTGGAGGATCACTGAGCACAGGGCTTAGTGTTCAGTGAAGAAGTTGAGGCGGAAAAGGACTGCTTTAGAGTGGATAGCTTTTATTTTCGGTTAGCTTTGCTCATGCAGATTGTGTAGCCTAATGCAATGTGAATAATCGCAAGTGTTCTAAGGTTAGCTAGTTGATTCACAAACATTGCCAATAGTTAGTTAAGGGTAGTTGTGCAATGCGAATAATTAAGTGTAGAGGTAGACTAACGGCATGGCTAATTTACAGCAAGCCGTTTTAGGGACCATTTTACACTTTACTAATGCCGGACGTGCAGAGTGAAAGTTGCATGATAAATAGTGCCTATGCGTCTTCTATGACTTATTAGTGTAGATTGAATAGTTCTCAGCCTCGGACACAGTGAAAGTCTTTTAGATTGGTCAGTGTAGAGTTCACGTGTTTTGAAACGGGGCTGGCATTGCATGAAAACTTCAATATTGCTATTTGCATTACATCGCCTGTAGCTAGTAGTCCCAAAGCTGTAGTCAAAGTTGTCACATTGTATGCTGTGTTTTGGCAGAACACCTGAACCAGTTTTTACACGTTGTCTGTCAGGCGAATTGCAATGTTGTAAAACTGTCTGAATAATGAGACATTTCTGCATTATTGATGTTCAGATAGGACGTCGAAAACTAAAGTGCAACATATTGCACTTTGAACTTATTGCTAAGTTGTACTACAGTTAAACCCCTTTACAGTATACATTCTCTGGGCAACAATTCTTGTCTATTATACATACGAGAATTTTATTATAAGCTGGGTACCTCATATGCATTTTTTATCAACCCGTATTTTACTGTTGGCACGTTGGTGTCTCTTATACGCATTTGTCTCTTATATCACTGTCTCTTATGAAGGGGTTCGACCATATGCTGTTTTATTTCCACATTCACTGGTGCCAGAGTGCTTAACATTAATTTAGTGTTCTTGATGAAGTAGTTGATTCCCAAAAAAACCTGAACGGACTGACAATGGGTGAGAACATGCTATTAGACTGCAGTAGATATGAAAAAAAAATGCATTATTTTTGCGTGGTGACTTGGATTTGCAATTTTCAATGATGCTTAAAGTTATCAAAGACTGCCTTTTTGCATAGCCTAGTAGAATAGCCTAGAAGCTGGATTACGGTATATGGAGTCGATCACTTTGCTGAACGTGGTCGTGTAGTCTGATGCTGTTGTGTGTGCCAGTCCTCCATATTGGAGTGTATGTTATTATCCAGCACCGCCAGATTTTGTGCTGCTTACGACCTAAAAGGAGTAGCATGATGAAAGGCGGCGCTGCTGTCGTGGCCGCGAGTGGACCAAGCCGAGCCATGGTGCATGCGCGCGGAGTGCACGCACGCGTAATAAACCATTGTGCTCGAACACTCTCATTGCGCCCGCGCGCTCACTGTTTGCAGCATGTGAGCATACGACTTCATATTCGCTGCAGACAGAAAAACTCCGATTACAAATGTTTCGTTGCATTTTCCACATTTGTTGAGTGTCCACAGCGCCATAATTCTTTCTTTTGTGAATCAGCAGAAGGCCCACTACGTGTGTAAGGTAACATGCAAGCCTACGCAGCTGCTCACTCTGTTGATGTTTTTTGCAGCTGACGATGAATAAATATGTCTGATCGTGATTGTTTTGTAATTAGTGGGCTTTTAAAACACCTATTACTTGTGCAGTTCACGTGTTTTGACACCTGGCACGATTCTACACTTTTCCCATGCAATTGTACTTGTATTGTATTAATGAAACCCCGTCCACTACATAACAGTCGTATACATATACCGTAATTACTAGAATCTAACGCACACCTTTTTTCCGGTTAAGCGAGTTCACAAATCGCATGCGCGTTAGAATCAAGTACGAAAAAAAAATGAATACAGTCGTTCTATTGCCATCAGCATTCCGAAATGGCCGCCCTCTACGTGCGTCAGCATGGCGCGTCGGCCATTTCTGCTTGTGTTTCCCATGTGCGGCACTTCGTACGTGTGCTGAGGAGTTCGTCATCTTGGTGTGCATTAGCATCGACGGCATGGAAAGGCCAACTTCAAAAACTTGACGAGTGCACCACGGTGCCGCTTTTAAAAGAAAAGTCATCGCGTGTGCCGAAACGGACATAAATCGGGCTGCATCGCGGTCGTTCGGAGTTCCCGAAATGTGCGTGCGGGACTGGCGGAAACAAAAGCAGAAGATTGTCGACAGCAAAGCTTCATGCAAAGGCTTCAGTGGACCACAGGAAGGTCGGTTTCCGCAAATTAAAGCGCTGCTCGGCGGGTATGTACTTGAGCAGCGAGCGGCACGGCGGCCCGTGACGACAGAACTGCTCCAAGTGCAGGCTATGCAATTAGCCTTAGAAAAAGGTCTAATCCGGAGCCAGTTTAAAGCGAGTAGTTGCTGGCTAACTAACTTTATGAAGAGGAAAGGCTTTTCCCTCCGAAGGGAAATGGGCATATGCGAAAAGTTTTGCGGAGGAGTACAATGAAAAGCTTCACAGTTTTCAAAGGTTCGTTCTAAACTTGCGGCACAACAACGGCTACCTGCTTGGGCAAATCGGGAATGCCGGTCAGACGCCTCTTTACTTCGACATGCCTGGCACCACAACTGTCGAGAAGAAGGGGGCGAACCATGTTCGCGTGTTGACATCGGTCCACGGTAAAACTACAGTGACGGCAATGCTCTGTTACACGTCAGATGAGCACAAGCTTCGCCCGTACCTCATATTTAAATGGAAGACGCTCACGAAAGGAGTCGTTTTTTCGAGTGGTGTGATCGTGCGGGCCAGCGAGAAAAATGGGTGCGCGTTGCAATCGATGTTTCACGTTTTTTTTTTTTCGTCGTGGAAATCGGGTGCGCATTACAGTCGAGGGCGCGGTAGAATCGAGTAAATACGGTATATATTTTTTCAAAAGCACTTTCAGACAGTACGATAGCTCTGTGGTAAAACACCTGTTTGCCATACAGAGGGGCTGGGTTTGATTTTCCCTCCAATCTAAGGCATAAATTATTTGATTTATTTGCATCTCTCTCGATTTTCCGCTCATATCCAACGACGTCGATACCAGAATTTTCGCTAATCTATTGAGTGGGGTTCCTTGCTCTTCGAGATAACCTTAGCCAATGCAGCATCATTTAAAGCTACTGTAACCAATCACTTTTGGAAATTAGTAAAGCTTCACCATTTTGTTAATGTCGTTACAGGTGACTCATATTTTATCATTTCTGTGTTATGCTTGAATGTATATTTTTTGTTTTATTTACGATTGTTGCAACTAGGTTAGTATCCACCTCAACCCTTCCCAATGCCCATTGGGCCCTGAGAGTAAGATAATAAGTTGATAAATAAATTATTGTTGCTTGTATTACCGATAAGCAGTTGTTTAAAAAGAAGGGGTCTGCAGACTGCATTGAATAAGTACAATCAAATAGGCTTTCATAGCACTCATGACCTTATGCTAGTATGCACCTCTTGTTTGCCTCAATAACTTGAATACCGTGCATTCCGCAGGAGCTGGTGTTTCACCACCCCGTGCACCGTATCTCGTTCATCTCTCAAGACGCCAGCGACGCTCGGGCGTTTGGCTACGTCTGCATGACGCAAGATGGCTGCCATCGCTTTATTGGCATCAAGACCGAGAAGGCGGTGAGTTCTGATGGTCCTGCTCATGCGAAAGAGTATGAAAGGTGATTCCAAGGTCTAGTGAGCCGCTCTCAAACTATTCATTTGGACTAATGCTGATTGCGCTGGAGCTCGACGAGCTGTGCACCCCAGGTTTCTGGTTCTTCTTTCACAAAATCACAATGCCTCAGAGCTTTCACAACTCTCAACAAAAATAAAAGGAAAGAAATTCGCTTTGATGCTGTGAACTCATCCTCCCGAGATATGCTCTTGGCCTCGCAAAATTTGAAGGCCTTGCATTGATTCCATTTCTGTGTCCACGTTAGCTCGGCGTCCCATTTTACCGCAGCACCTCTAAGGGTAGGTGCACGTTCCCTGCACCATTCATGAGCATCTGGGACAAACTCATATGCTAGGACAAACCTTTCAAGTTTGTTCAAGAGTTCTGGGACTCTGCTTCATTCACTTTCTTTCTTCAAATGCTGGGTGTGTGCCATGAGGTGCAGGTGGTCAGAGAGCGCAATGACATGACAACTTGCTACTTTCTCGAGTAACTGAATGAGCTCCATCAAAATAGACATGCCCATTGTATGGGAAGTATGAGAATAGCTGCCCTGTGCAAACTCTAGGTGTATGCCAAGGAAACTGAAGAAGTGGTGACTTCATCGAAAGTCCTCTCCTTGATCTTTGTGGTACAGTTGGTTTTAGTCTCTAGTGTTTCTGGTTGAATACCATCTTGCATAGGGCAAATAACCTGTGGTCTATTATAATAACAAGGTGCGTTCTAGTTGGCGTGTTGGCGTGTTGCTTTCAGCAGCAAAAACCTACCGGAACGACTGAAGCAACACACCAACGATGTGCTGAAGCTCTGCAAAGAGTGCAGCGCAGTCACGGAACATGCTGAGACATCAGATCACCGGTTAAATTTCAAAGCAATGGCCATCCTTGAAAGCGGGCCAAACTGGAGGAGAAGGTTATTACTCGAGTTGTGGCACATACAGGGGACAACGCATAACATCAACTGCTCTCTCGCAACCCTTCCCCCAGTGTATACACATGGACTGCGCTCCACGGCAAAGCGAGAGTGAGAGAGGGGGGTCATTATCCGCCCCGCGAGTGCTTTGAAGACGACGCTGCTACGTAGCTCCGCAGTCATCCCTGAGGAAAGAAGCAAGTCGGTTTCGAAACGTCGGGTTCCTTCAAAACTTTTGGTTAGAGTCTAAATCATCTCCCTACTGATACAGCTCGAGCGGATCACTTTCCGAGTTGTTCCGAAAGATGTTTGTGAATAGTGATATCGCAAGAAGCTTCACTTGTTCTTAAAAAAAAACAATAAAAAATGCACGCACGCCGCAGGCCATGGTCTGTGCCCATTTTTTGCTTCTCAAGTCTTGGATATGATAGAGGAATCTGAACATTTTGTTGTCCTCTTGAAGAAACATTAAACGAATCTCTGCAAAATAAACAGCTTGATGTGCACGTGATACTGTGGAACAATACTGAGATGACAACAAGGTGTGTGACATTGCTATTCCTGGGCCACAGCACAGCGGACGACCTCATGAAGAATTTGACGTTAGTGCTGGCATCCTTTCCAATGAGCAAAATTGTTCAGCTTTTCATGGATGGCCCCAGTGTTAACTGGAGCCTTTTACACAAGTTCCAGCAGCACATGAAAAATTACTTTCAAGTTCAGTGTTTGGATATTGAAGCGTGTGGCTTTCACACAGTGCATAATGCCTACAAAGCTGGAATTCATGCAACGGGCTGGTCAATTGACACATATTTGTCCAGCTTATTCTCTCTCTTTCATGATGCACCGACCAGGTGAGAAGATTTTATTCAGGAGACAGGGAGCACTGTGTTTCCACTTCCTTTTGTATCTCACCGTTGGATCGAGAACGTGCCCATACTGGGAAGAGCCCTGGTCACATGGGACCCTGGAAGCAATACACTGAAGCAGCGAGTGGCCGCAGGCTGCCTGTGCCAAAATGCAGAGCATATGAAAACGTCAGTGCTTTTCTAAATGACCAGCTTGCACTTGCAAAACTGAACTTTTCCTTGAATGCTTCCATGGTTGTGTGTGCAGCCTTTCCTGACTGTTTTTCAGAGCTATTCTCCCAAGATGTTTTTGCTGGCAAAAGAACTTGAAAATGTTTTGAGGAGCCTTCTGTCAAGGTTCGCGAAGTGCTCTGTAATGACAGAAGCCACAAGCATCACGAAGCTGCTGCGAATTGATGTTGAAGATGCTGCCATTTACGCAGAACTTAAAGCTGGATGTTGGGCGTGCAGCTGAGAAGATTATGAAATGCTGCAAAGCAAGCGCCAAGTGTACCCTCGTGTTTAGGTACAAGCGCCGGAAGTTCCTATTGAACGAGATCCTGAAAGTCACGGAGAGAAGTCCCCTGAGGCACACTGTCATTCGTGGGTTGTCATGTTTCGATCCTACTGAGATGTCCAAGACAGACATATGCCTTGGAAAGCTAAAAAGTGTGCTTAACTGTCTAATCGACAGCAGGCTTCTCTCTGAGCACAAACGCGACATTGTGTGCACACGCACAGTATATTCAGTTTTGTCTAAGAAAACATCATGAAGTACAAAACTATGAAAAAGATCATGAACATCTTGACAGTTTTTTCGTGGGGCTGCTGAAGCACAATGCTCCATTCTCACAGTTATGGGCTGTGTTGAAACTAGTCCTCCTCCTGAGCCATGGGCAGGCCTCAGTGGGAAGAGGCTTCAGCATCAACAAGCAGGTTGCGGTCGAGAATTTGGCAGAGCTGTCGTATATTTTTCAACGAGTTATCTGTGAGGCTGTGAAAAGCCATGGTGGCTTGCTGAACGTTTCAATTTCAAAAGAGTTGAAGGCATCAGCGCTCCAAGCCCGGCATAGGCACGCTCGCTGCATACCTAGATGAACAAAAGAAACAAGCACTATCACTGCAGGCTGCTTCAAATGGAAAAGAGCTTGAGCGAGAGCTTGATAAGATGCACGGAAAAAAAAAAAAAAAGCTTCAAAAAACTTTCAAGTGCCTGCTGGAATTTGCAGACGATTTTTAGGAAGAAACTGAAGCGAAAAACGACTTTACCTACTTAGTCAAGGCAAACAGCTTTTTTCGAACTGCTAAAAAAAAAGGAGCTTAAGATAGCTTCTGTGGAAAAAAAAATCCACGCGAAAACTACGCTGCTTTCATAAGTCTTGCAAGCAAATAAAGTTTTGCTAACACTCCTTGAATTTTGTGGTTTTTCATCCTTGAAATCCTTGAAAGCTCCTTAAATTTTCAGTCAAATATTCTGAACGAGCCCTGCAGCTATGTGGACAGTGGCCATCATAGCTGCTTTATTTAATTGTCAAATAACCAGGAAAGTAGACAGTCTTGTAAAGACATCATTGGGGACAAATATGCCGCAGGCTACTTTGCTGCCCAAACAAAGGTGGCGGCCGAGTGAAATGCTCTGATAGTGGGAATCTTACTGCTATGGTGTCGTTTTTATGCACTTGTTGTAAGCCATGCTAAGTTCTTGGTAGACTTGGAACGCAAAAGTAAAGAAATTCTTTTTGGCTACCTTACTTTTTTGTCGTTGACGTAAAGCAGTGTCGGGTCACATACATGTGTTAGTCTGTTCTTACGACAGGGGTTCATGCTGCCTTTTGAGCTGTCAACATAGACTGTCTAGGATGCTGTCCAGAGTCGCAACACAGCCGAAGGGATTGTTATGGAAAAGGAGGCATAGTCAAGGGCGGCAGCGACTCGGGAAATGGGAATCGTGAATTTTGTAAGCATAAGCCGGAAAGAGATTCGCTATAAAGTTGAAATTTATGCAGGCATCCCAGCTGGTGGTGGCGCTGCGTGACCTCTTCCAGGTGGTGCTGGAGATGAAGCAGCACGAGCTGCGCCAGGCACAGCTTGAGCAGCGGCAGCAGCTGCAGGAATGGAAGCCCCCCACGGACTTCAACAATCGCGGGGAGGCACAGGAGGTGATCTGCAGTCCTCAGGTGAGCAGAGCCTCAAATGGTTCGTCGGGGTGTCGCCCAGCAGTGACACACGCACATACTAGAAATTCACGACGCATGTCCAACGTTCCTCGTGTATGCGCCTGAGTCACCAGATTCAGTGTTAGATGGCCACACTACAGTAAACCCTCAGGAAATGGAAGTGGCTTAAATATAATAGGTGCCTTTAAAGGGCCAGTAAACAACATCGAAGTCGAAAAGTTTTAATGAAAATAAATAGGTGCGTCTTTGCTATGGAATCATGCTGCCTCAAAGATTTTGCGAATACGTGCTATAACAAGGAAGTGACAGGGGTTACAACATCCGTTTCAACCGGTTTAAAATTTTTGCGCTGCCGCTTGCCACCCTTCTCCACGAAGGTGCAGCTCGTAGTAGCGACTCCGCCCTCTTCGGCAACTTGGCACGATGTCCGTGACATGTCATCAGCCCGCAACCAACGACTGAGCAGGGCTTCGTTCACATGAGCCTGTGTCATACTGGCAGGAAATACGAGGCCAAGAGCAATTTTCCCCTCGCGGTAATGTAGTGAGATGCTTCTTCATCTCGGAGGCTTTCATTCTGGCAATACCACTTCTCCCGAAGTCTCGGCTTCTACGAAACAGCAGAGGGCAACACAGGAAAATGAAAATGCAGACTGCGTGGCTGAAACTGCATCGCCACAAGGCCAAGGCTCTGTTTCGTAGGGCAAAGAACCAATCGACGAGCTCAGTGGTGTGTAGGTTTGTCCGTTGGCAAGCTTTCATCAGACTGCACATACAAGGGTGATTGGTCAAGCGAGCGAAACAGGCGTCGGATTGTGTTTTGAGATGGAGGGTTTGAGCGGCACATAGCGCTGTAATATTCGGCAAATGTGATCACCGCGGTGTACTGTATGCATTGGCGAGTTTGTTTTGGTGTGTGTGAAAAAAAAAAAAAATGTGGAGCCTGTTTACTGGATCTTTAATATGAATGGCTTCATACTTGAATATTGTAGCTCTGTTCATCTCGTGGTAAACGGAACTCCTGTCAACTAAAACCTACTTCCCTGGCCCTGTCAGGTTTCGTTTCACAAGTCTACTGTATTATTATTAATACCAGTGCACTGTTGAAAAGGTCACACAAACAGATCAAGGGTGTGATAGTGTACACATTCTATAACAGAATGCTTGTCCTAACTGTATGTGATTAGTCAAGCTCCCCATTTGCTATGTTAACGTTAGCCTCCATAATTCACGTGCGGCAAGGGTGAACATTCTATTATAGATTGTGTGGAAGATTGTACTACTGGTGAGGCATTCTTATCGCCGTATTCCAAAACATTCCTCCACTCAACGCTGCACCTCAACTCTCGAATGTTGACAGCAGTGCCGCCTGGTGGCACAAACAAGCAGTGCATGGGAGTGATATGGGCAGTGATTCTTGAGAAGCCCAGCATCATTTTCAGTTGAGTGGAGGTGCTATACTTAACTCATTTAAAGAAGGACAAAGTTTGAGTCGATGCTTGTTTGAGAATGTGTGGCTTAGCGGCTAGTTTGTGAGATTATCATTTCCGTACTGCTGAGCGAGGGTAAAGGTAAGGTGACTGCTCACTTTTGAGCTTTGTTGCTGTTTATTGGGGCTTAATGCATTCTTTGTCCTACCCGACGATGCATTCTTTGCTACAGTCATCGAATCCCTGCTCCCTTGGCATTTGCCTTTACTAAGACAGTAGTATGACTAGTCCAGCATTTTGCCTATTGGTAGCATGGCCGTGGTCACCTTTTATTTTGCCCAGCGTGAGCTAAATATAACGTTCGTAGCCTTCTTTCCTTTTGTTTTTCTCAACTTTCAGTTTTGCTGTGATGCAATGTAGACAGTTGTACAGTTGGTTTTCCTCTGATTTAGTTCCCACTATAAAATACCTATGGCATCTTCGGTTGAGGTGCACTGGAACTGAGACAGCGGAAGGGAAGTTATGCCAATGCCACCTGAGTGTTGCACCTCGCTACCGGCCAGACGAACATGTGAACCACAAAACTCGTTTCCGCTACAGCAGCACTGTGGTGAGAGATGCCATTCAGCAGATGACAATTTCTAGCGTCCTGTTTGTACTGGTTATAAGAGAGCAAACAATAGAAAATTAAACAATGAGAGACACTGGCGAGACACTTTGTGTCCAGTGGGTGTGCGTCTGTTCTCCAGGCGGTTGTGCTGCATAAGTTCTGTACCAACTTGATGAGGGTTACGAAACATTTCGTATCTCCTTCGGTGCCCAGAGAAATCCTGGCAGCAAGAGTATCCTTGTGCGAGTACGGTCGGACAATGTAAGCTCATACACCTTTTCCGTGCCGTCCGGTAGTGCTCTGCAGCAGCGTCAGCTGTAAAGTACACTTGAAATAGTGGAACGTCACCGCGTCATCTGCCAGCGCATGCTGGCCGATAGAATTGCACCATGCTCCACTGTCGACCTGCGTGGTGGCGTGCGCTCATGTCGTGGCTGGCCCAGTCGAACATGCCGCACCGCATGCGCAGGGCCCAGACGAACGTACGACTCCGCATGAGTGTACAGAAAACTCCACCTGTGCCGCCAGCTGAAGATGCCACTAGTTGAGTTGTGTGGTGGGCCAAATGTTGCCGTAGTTACAATGCCAAATGTTGCCATAGCCTTCAATTGCCATAGTTATTTGGCATCTTTTCATTTCAACGCAGTTTTTCTTCTACGTTTGTTATGTCAGCACCACAAGTCCACGGATGCTAACCATTCAAGATTTTCATATTTAAGTGGATGCAAACTTATGTCCCAGTTGCATTTTCGTATAGTCAGAATCGCACAGCTGTCTCTTGGTCATATTTTGCACATGTGCAGCCTTTGAAAAATATTGCTTTGGTTGTAGTGCGGTACCACATACAGTGCAGAAATTTGAGACTTGGGCTCCTTACGTTATAAGGTGGCTATGCTGTACTACACGTATACTGCAGCAGTTGAACTGACGTGCTTGCCTCTCCCATAGATGCTAGTGGCAGTGTTTATGCGTTGTTGCCACCATTGCAATTTTATGTGTTCAATTTTTTTTGCTCCCCTCTTCCCTCTCCCCACGCATAGGCATTTTGTGCATGCTGGTGTATTGTTTGTGCGATTGAAAGTAGTAGTGAATGATGAGGGAGGACGTTGCATGTTTGTGAAGTGCGTAGTTGTGCATGCGGGCTGTGCATGGTGTGTAGGCTGAGAGCTGCGGTGAGCCCGCCTCCTCCGCGGACAGCAAGACTCCCACAGTGGATGACCTCCTCGATTTGCAGTCTGAGCTGGACTCTCTACAAGAGGTAAGTGCATGGCTTCTGGAATGAGCAGTGCATCTAGTAGCGGTGTTGCCTTCCTGCCTACCGGCAAGCCCTTTTTTGTTTTGGTATAAATAAATGTCACTGGGGCAAGGTGTTGACGGATAGTGTTCAAATTTTAAGACCCCGTGACAGTGAAATTCTTGCTTGTGAAATTTTGCTGTATTTTGTAGCCTTGTGTTTGATAATGCCAACAAGGAATTGCAAATGCTTGAACAAATTGTATTAATAATGCTAGTGTCATATGTTGCAACCAGTTTTAGCATCGCTTCGCAACGCCTGTCTTAAAACGTTAGAAATTAGTGTCCCACAAAAGGTGAGTGCCTGAGACCGCAAGTGGAAATTAATTTGTTTCACCTTCAAAACATAATGTTTTGACATAACATAACGTAGCCGAAGAGCCCGCGGTGAAAGCTATCTTTCGATATCTTGACAACACCGTGGACACCTACATGTGCTCAAGCTTTGGTGACGTTGAGAGCGTTTTCAAATCGTGGCCCCACAAGGCTAAAAGAATAGAACGATATGGGTACGTTGGTAAGAGTTCGGCCTGTTGCATGTCCTCTCAGGAAACACATTTTTGGCGTGAGCAGCCTTAAGCACCCCAAGAGCGACCCGACAAGAGAGCGAGAGGGCGAGGAACAATACCGCTTGTCTGGTGCCAGTGAGCAAATTGTGTGCACCTCGTGAATCTTCCGCGACATTGACAATACTCGCATTTATTGGGAAACATAATGTTGTGAGGTGCTGCCAACTCGTGTGAGCACTCGTATTTACTTTAAATCTAAGCCATTCGTGTTAAACATTGCCTTAGAAGCAATGCTCACTACTGATGATCTGCCAGAATTGCCCACGTGTACAGAACAACCAATTCAAACATGTTCAGGTTCCAATTTTGGTGTTGGGGGGCCCTTTAAGCGCAGAAAGTTAATTCACGTTGGCTGGCTTGTATGTGTGTTAATCTTCGTAATCTGCGGTGCATTGCTGTACCCTTTAATATTTGGCTTCGTTGATGCCAGTCAGAGATGAAAATTTTATGCTTTCAACAATAAAGGAGAATTTCTCAATTTACATATTTATTTATTCAAGTACATCATAGGTTCCTATTGCAGCATTATTTGAAAGAGAATATACAAAATATTCAAGAATATGGAGCAAATATGTAGAGTAGCACCCCGAAAAACACAAATGCTGTGGAAGCAATTAACTGGAGCTGGGATGAAGTTAAGGTGGAATTCTGTTGCGATCACCAACTACGGGCCTCTTGTCTTTTCGGAGTTCTGGCAGTCAGCTAGTTCTGATACTGATAGGAAGTGAAGTCGAGGTCACATTTAGCAAATCGAAGATCCTTTTAGACTACGTCTTATTCATGATGGCACGCTGATTTGAACAGTGGCAGTGCTGAGAAACTGTCCCTGTTGAGACAAGACTGAGCAAGAGTGTTTGAATCCACCACATTGTATCTTGAGGAGACCAATGAGGGCTGCTTTTATAATTGCATTTGTGCTGCAGACCTACATCATTCCTCATTTTCGTGTAACATATACTGATGCACCTGGCATGTTGTCACTTCTTTGTACCACCAATATGGCAATTTTGCGGTAAGATAAACGGGTTTTCATAGTACTTTGAAGACAGACTCTGAGCTCAAATTGAGATAACCCTACTAATGGAAATACTGTATATTGTATTGGCTAAAACGAGCCCTGTTTTTCTCACCAGATGCAGATTTATATTTTTGTTTCTTCACTGAATTCAGCTTTGGTATCTTATGTGGCCAGAAGGCAAGAGAAGCATATGATGATGATGATCATCTTACTGTTTACTGGCACATGCGTTTAATGGTCTCTATGAATGCTGAAGTATGGTCGCAGTGGAAAAAAGATTAGCACAAGTGACCGGTGGCTGGAGCAGCCGAATTGTGACGCGCTGTGGTTGTTCTCGAACATGCCGATAAAGCACATTTTATTTTACAAGGCAGGGGTGGCCATTGCAATGCAGCCCATCTTGTTGTTGGCCTATCTGGAAGCCCACATCCTGAAAAAATTTGTGTGCATTCCTTATCGACAGACAGGGCTATGCACATGGTTGCTTTTTTTCCCTTTTTTTCACTGGAGTTGCACTGTTGTAGTATCTGTATCTTTATTGCTGTTGCCCTGGAAAAGCTGGTTGTTGCAGTGCTTTCTTTCTAGCCATTTCTGGTTAAGAAAATAAAATGTGCTTAGCGCTTCTCTGGAACATCGTCACGTGTCGCAATTTGGCTGCTCCGGCCACTAGTGACTAGTGCTAACCTTTTGCCATTGCAATTGCACAGTGCACATTTTATAACTATAAACTTTTCAAACTTAAAATGTGCTGATACACATTTGTTTATAGTGAGCAGAAGAGTGGTGCCACTTTCACTTGGCATGTGATCCAATGCTCACATGTGGCCTCTTATGAAGTTGGGGCAACAGCGCTATAGAAAGCTTTAAAGTTAGCTGAGGGACTAGCGGCACTTGTAGGCAGGTTGGAGAAGTACCACAAGTGCCTGGACCAGCAAGGCAGTAAAGGTATTTTATGCGAAAATGAGCGTTTGAAAAGCTTATTCTACTGGCTTTCCTAAAATTAAAAAAAAATGTTGGAAATGGCAAAGTAAAGGTTAACGACAGCTGCACTCACTCCTGTAAAAGTAAAGTGAACATTTTGTGAAGAGGGCCATTGGAATAGTTATCGATTCTCAGTGTTGCTAGAGGAGGCAGTTATACTTTTTTAGTAGCTTTTTAGGTAGAAAAATTATTCTTATGAAGTATTCACAACCTTTTAAATCAACTACTGCAGGTTTAATTGCTACTGAAGAAGAGCTCTGAAAAAAAAAAAAATCTTTGTTGAGAAAAGTTCGTAATCAGTTCCTTTTAAAGGACACTGGCACGAAATATTTACTTGTCCCTCTTTTGGCGCCAAAGACCAGGCCCTCAAGAGCCTAGAAGACGTACTGGCAAGATTGTGTATGCCCTGAAAGAATGCACATTGGGATAAGCGGAATGAATATACGAAGTGCTTGAGACTGGCTGGCCAATGTTTGGATAGGGGGACCTAACTGGACCGGACCTGACCTGACCTAACTTAGCCTAGCCTAGCCTAACAAAACAAAGAAGTTAGGTCCTCATATTGAGCCGTTGGCCAGCCTTTCTGAGGCACTTCTTCTGTTCATTCTGCATATCCCACTGTGTGTTTCCTCGGCTCCCATCCCGATTCTGAAAAATTACAGCATGTTTTTAAAAGCTGGTTTCAGTTCTTACTGCGCCGCAGTAGTATGAACTTCTCCTCACATGTTATATGTCACAAGTGATATGTTAAATGTCACCAGTTATGAGAAATTTATATTAATCTTAAAAATTGTTACGGAATTCATGTGCACTTGTTTGAATGGCATGCAAAGCATACGGTATGGCATACGTATACATCTTGATTGTATATTGTTTAGCGCACTAAATCGACGAGACACAAGAGAGATACACACACTTTCTTCATTCTTTTCTTTTACTTCAGGAAAAAGTTTGTGGCTAGGTGGTATAGCATTGGTAGAATATCATTTTGTGCTATCTAGATTTTTTTGATTATCTCCACTTGCTTGCTCTTTCTGAGCTCATGTTTCTGTATTTATTCTGCGAGAGGAGGGAATAAAATTTATTGTTCAAGGTCAGCACTTGTAGCATATCTTTCTGGTGTTCCTTCAATTCGGTGTGCTGTACAATCTATAGTCATGCTTTACCAACACGCTGTCTTCAACCTTAGCACGATACATCTTGTTGGAAAAGATGTGGGAAGAGTTCAACAAATATTATTCCCCCATTGTTCTCTCCCTCCACGCAGGGTATCCAGCAGATGGAGACGACGATAGCCGCCGCGGCCACGCTGGTATCACCCGACCCGTTCGACACGTCCTTCATTGTCGACCCAAGGCAGGTGCGTGAATTGAAGCACCTTATTGGTGTTCCAGCTCTCAGGAAGTTATCGCAGGATTTTTTTTTTTTGATAATGTTTCAAGGACTGGTGCATGCTGTGGCTCGCTCAATAGCTTCTTCTGCTACTTGCTCATTTGTTAGGACTGGCAGAAGTGTACCAAATGACTAAGAAAGCTGGGGTGAATGTTCAAATGCAGCAGTGTACCGCTTTACCTGATCACTTTCTTTCGTAAAAATAAAGCGATTTAGCAAAGGTAGGTCGTTTGCCTTATTGGTGTGATATGCTCATAAAGTCGAGTGCATGACACTGCATTGACGAAGACGGGTCAGAGAGATTACGCACAAGCACTAACTTAGAACAATGATTATTTAGAAGTTGGATCACTGAATATATACATAAGATGGTGGACACTTAGGCATGCACAAATGTGGTGGCACCAAGAAGCGATGGTGCGTTGACACTTTCTTGGCCTAGCCTGTGTATTGTAGCTGATTCTACGATCAACCGCTTAATTTTATCTTTGTGCATGCAAACAACCGAGCTTTTACCAAAAACAGGCGAACACCCACACATGTAGGGGTGCGCAGATAACAAACTGTCGCCTCCCTCCTCAACATTGTTTTTTGTGCTCTCTAAGCTTGTCGTTGAGGCACTGCCCCGTCTGCCCCACGCAGAATTTCCTACACAGCTTGGGAAGCTGGTACACGACACCTTCCTTGCATTGCACGTGACATGTTCTGTGATTTTTGTCACAGCTGCGAGCTTTGCAAGCGTTTGGGTTGCTGAGCCTGCACAATTTTGCCACCTGGTTCAGAGCCATGAACAACGACGGTAATGTGTGTTCGAGTGCCCAGCTTTGTTAGGTTGTGGCAAATCGTGTGTTGGTAGGGCATGGTTACAAACTTCTTTCTGTATTCATAGGGGTTGCGTCATTCTGCTGGCGACCTGAAGGCTTTGGGAGCAAGGGTTCCCCAATCGACACCAGAAGGTGGTTGCGGTAGCCTCCTTGTGTAGGGCGAACTTTTTGGCAGTTTAGGCATCAATTACTATTAAATGGCGACATGATTTGCTCAGAGGAATGTTGAGGCAGTGTCTCACAACATTCCTCTTAACTAATTTTGAGTGTAAAGAAGAAACGGTACCAAAGGTTTGTTTTCCCTGGGATCGTATGACCAGCATGTGTGCTTGTCATGTAAAGAGCATTGTAGTCTAAGAACTTAAGGAAGCCATCCTCACCCGGGACCTCATGAGTGAGTACCAGAGGATGTAGGCAGTCACTGACAAGTTTTAGTATGTCATAGAAGCTTCTGATTCAAAAGAACCTTCGTCACTTTTCATGAAAGACAGTCATCAGCATATTTAAAACATTTAAAAACTCAAGTTCTCCTGAGGTGCTTCAGAAGGATCCTGTTGAGGCTTCCTGAAAACCAATAGCTAAGAATAGGTGCATTGCAGGAGCCTATACATATGCGTTGCTTCTGAACAAAATGCTTCCCATCCCACTGGATGTCACTAGCATTCAGGTACACAGCGAAAATGTCTAATGAGTGGACAAAATGCCCCAAGCGTCTTTGAAATCCAGCTAAACTGAATTAGAGCATCCTTAATACATCTGAGCAAGGCATTACAAGGCAACGAGAAGGAGGGGTCCTTGATTTCAATAGATATGGCACACATACCTTTGCTGGATTGGAGGGACGATAATCTTCAACGTCTTGTCATGGTGTTTTACTTCCGAAGCTTAAGCTTTTCTTGAATAAACGTGGCTAAGACCTTCCGCCAAGTATCTATTTTAGAAACTTTTACTGATAGGGGTGTTTCTGGCTTATGCATCTGTGCACTAAAAAATACTTCAGTGCAATTTTAGCAGGATTTTTCAAACTTTGACGCATCTGTGCACTAAAAAATACTTCAGTGCAATTTTAGCGGAATTTTTCAAACTTTGACAGCACGCTGTCTAAACTATGCTTTTCACAAGTTCTTTGCTTCTTTCGTGACAGTGGACGTGCGTACTCCCGCACGGCAATCAAGCACTGGAGGCAGCTTCATTAGCCTTGGAAAGGAAAACGTCATCTTAAGAACACTTCAACATGTAAATGAAAATGATTGGTGCGACCTAAACGGGGTATTCACACAGGATAAATCCTTGGGGGGAGAAGCTAGGATTGCGTTTCACATGACGGAGACGTCACGGATTAGCAAGTAGGCACGACGTCCCCGTGCTTTCTCAGCAGAGACAGGGATTTTTCGACTGACACGACAAACTGTGCCCCCGTGGCAGGAGATATAGCGGAATTTCAGGTAGGAGTTTGAACACATGCGTTTGCTCCAGCAGAAAGCAGTAACGCATTGGTGGTTCCTTCGCCAGCAGCTTGTGAAAGCAGGCAGTACAGGCAGTACAGGCCACCAGAGTAGTTTGGTAACATAGATGTCACCCTTCATCTGCCTCGCCCTTGTGAGCAGGGGATATCTGTGGGGAATTCTCCTTGCGAGTTGACATCGCTAGGCTCTACCTCTATCCTCCAAGCACTTGTCCCCCGTGCGAATACCCCTTATTAAGGCACAAGAAAAGAGCAGAGTGAGTCAGGGAACCAGTGTGTGTTGACAACAAAGTAGTGGCAATCAAGAAGAAGAAATGGACATAGGCAGGGGAGGTAGCAAGAAAGCAAGTCATAAAAAGTTGCAGACTGGATCCCAAGAGAAGGCGTGTGTAAGGATGAGGCAGGAATTTACATGGTGTTTGTAGAGATAATGATGCCACAGGAAGGGCAGTACGGGATTAGTTGCGAAAGCATAAAAGAGGCCTTTCCCATGTAGTTGTCCTAATTATGCTGATAACAACGATGTGTTGGTGTGTACTTAGGAAAAAAGAGGTGCTCTTATAACAGCCGCCCTGTGTTGTGCCTTTTTTCTTGGTCCAAGCAGCAGCAGCAGCAGCAGCAGTATCACCACCATCCCGGCTCCCGTGCCTTCCTCTCTGAGCCAGCAACACCCGTGGGGCCACCTCCGCCTCTGTTGCCGCCGCCGCCTCCGACTGCGCGCGCCTCGCAGTCGTCTACCATCGCAGGGGTGAGCCTTTGCACCTGTTGTGATTTTCACCGGTTCTGATTAGCTTGACCTCAATGAATGACTCATTTTATCATAGATACTTAACTTGGCCAGCATACACAATTCCTTTACCTTGAATCTTCAATCTTGGCGAGCAGAAGCATTATCTTATATTCGTGTTTCCTCTTAACTGACCTTACCTTACCTCTAGTCTTGTGCAAATATTTAAATGCTTCGAATATTCGAACTGTGAAGAGGTTTATTAGTAGTTAACGACAACGGGAAGACAGCGTGATGAACCGTCCAGCAGAGACCGGCACAGCAGCGAGCCGAAGCACGAGGCGAGAGAGCCGGGCGTTGGCGATGCTGCTCGCTGCAGGCACATCATCTTCTTCACAATCATCCCCGCTGAAAAAAGTAGCCATCCTGGCGACTTAAGAAGTTTCAGGCAGAGGCTCATGGTACGGTTTCAGTCGGAAAACATGGACGATGTCACGTGCACGCCGGGGCATGTCGTCGAATCGGGAAACTGGTTCAATTAGGAAATTAACCGGAGAGGCTTTTTCCAAAACAGTGTAAGGCCCCTCGTACCGGGGGACAAGTTTCGAGGAGAGTCCCGGAGTTTGGTATGCGATGGCAAGCCACACAAGAGACCCTGGGGCATAGCTGGGATCCGGAAGAGAGGTGCTACGGTTTTCTTTCTGGCATTGTTGCTCTTCCGAGGTGAACGCACGGGCGAGCTGGCGGCACTCTTCGGCTTGTCGAGCAGCATCGGAGATAGGTGGACACTCGGAAGCATCAGGACGGTAGGGAAGTAGGGTATCAATTGTATGAAAGGCTCACGTCCGTAAAGAAGTAAGAAAGGTGAGAATCCCGTAGTGGTTTGTGCTGCGGTGTTATATGCGAATGTGACGTATGGGAGAACACGGTCCCAGTTGCTATGATCAGATGCCACGTACATTGAGAGCATATCATCTAGCGTGCGGTTTAACCGTTCCGTTAGCCCGTTAGTCTGCGAGTGGTATGCTGTCATTTTCCGATGAATGACGTGGCATTCCGAAAGCAGAGTTTCGACAACCTCGGAGAGGAAAGTGCGGCCTCTGTCACTAAGGAGCTCTCGAGGTGTACCATGTCGAAGGATAAAGCATTGTAAAATGAAAGAGGCGACATCCTGAGCTGTAGCGCTCGGCAAAGCGGCTGTTTCGGCGTAGCGTGTCAGGTGGTCAACCATCACTATAATCCACCGATTACCATCTGGTGTCAATGGAAGGGGACCGTAGAGGTCAACGCCGACGCGATCAAATGGCTTGGCAGGGCACGGAAGTGGCTGCAATGCGCCAGTCGCACGTGGCAGTGTTGATTTGCGTCGCTGGCAGTCAGGACAGCACTGCACGAATTTGCGTACAAAATTGTACATGCCGCGCCAGTAATAGCGATGGCGAAGGCGTTCATATGTTTTGAACACTCCGGCGTGGCCGCATTGCGGATCGTCGGGAAGAGAGGCGCATACTTGCGATCGTAAAGTGCATGGATTGACCAGCAGCCACCGGCGGCCATCGGGAGCGTAATTGCGTCGATGAAGAAGTTGATCGCGGATGGCGAAATGGAAAGCTTGACGTCGGAGGGATCGAGTTACTGGAAGGTTGGGCGTGCCAGATAAATATTCGATAAGGGACGCGATCCACGGGTCACGACGTTGTTCGGTGACACTCGAGTCGAGATTTAGCGATGACAAGGTCTGGAGGCAAGTGTTTCCGCACGTCTGATCTGGTGGTAAAGGTGAGCGGGACAGGGCATCAGCGTCAGAGTGTTTGCGTCCGCAGTGGTATACGACGCGAATGTCGTACTCCTGGATGCGGAGTGCCCATCGCGTAAGGCGGCCAGAAGGGTCTTTCAACGTGGAGAGCCAGCAAAGTGCGTGGTGATCAGTTACTAGATCGAACGGGCGGCCGTATAAGTACGGCCGGAACTTTCCAAGCGCCCACACCAGAGCCAAACACTCTTTTTCTGTCACGCTGTAATTAGTTTCGGCTTTCGTCAGAGTGCGGCTAGCGTAGGCTACAATCTATTCTGAATAGCCGGGCTTTCGTTGATTGAGGACTGTGCCTAGCTCGACGCCGCTAGCGTCGGTGTGCACTTCGGTAGGAGCCGTCGGGTCGAAGTGGCGAAGAATAGGTGGGGAAGTGAGCAGACGGCGCAGAGTAGTGAAGGCAACGTCACATGCAGGGGACCAGGAGGAGAGGTTCACGTCACCTCGAAGAAGCTGGGTTAACGGTGACATGATAGATGCAAAATTGCGAACAAAGCACCGGAAATAGGAGCATAGGCCTACGAAACTGCGAAGTTCTTTCATGGTCGTCGGCTTGGGAAATTCTGCAACTGCTCGAAGTTTTGCTGGGTCAAGTAATTAGCCGTGCTTGGACACGATGTGGCCTAGAATGACGAGCTCACGTGCAGCGAAGCGGCATTTTTTCAGGTTAAGCTGCAGACCAGCGTTGGTCAGACAAGTCGAAAATGTGCCTGAGGCGAAGGAGGTGCGTAGGAAAGTCAGGGGAGAAAACCACGACATCGTCGAGGTAACAGAGGCACATATTCCATTTGAGGCCACGTAGCGTATTATCCATAAGACGTTAAAACGTGGCAGGCGCATTACAAAGCCCAAAGGGCATGACGTTAAATTCATATAGTCCGTCTGGTGTAATAAATGCCGTTTTTTGGCGAACGGCTTCAGCCATTGGGACTTGCCAGTAGCCAGACCGCAAATCTAGCGACGAGAAAAAGTCCACTCCGTGAAGGTTGTCAATGGCGTTATCAATGCGCGGCAAAGGATAGACGTCCTTGCGGGTTATCTTATTCAAACGACAATAGTCCACGCAAAATCGAATAGATCCATCTTTCTTACGCACCAGGACGACGGGAGACGCCCAGGGACTGTGAGATGGTCGAATGACGTCTCTACGAAGCATATCTTCAACTTGATCGTTGATGACGCGGCGCTCTTCAGCGGAGACACGGTATGGTCTTTGATGCAGTGGCTGGTGTAGGCCGGTGTCAACATGATGTTTCACTTGTGATGTGCGGCCCAGTTCAGGTTGCGACACATCGAAAGAACTCCTGAACTCATGCAGAAGATCCAGCAGGTCGGCATGTTCGGTCGGAGTGAGAGTGTCTGCGATGGCGCTGGAAAACGTATCATTGGACGACTCCCCGAGTGCCGACAGTGCATTTGGGTGGTCGCAGTAGTCATCCGGGACATAAACAAAAAACGAAGGGTTGAGATCCTGCACGCGGCCGAGACATTCCCCCGCAAGCAAAGTGACAGGTGTGGAAAGCGGATTGCTTACGAACATGTTGCTTCTTCCGGCGGCAAGGTCAATTGTTGCGAAAGGCAGCGGCAAAGCTCGACGACATGTGAAGATATCGGAAGGCATAAAAAGAACTGTAGCGTCAGTGTAGGCATTGCATGAAACGGGAACAAGTGCGAAATTTCCAGGCGGAATATCGGTATTTTCATGAACGAGCAACGGCTGATGAGCGTCCAGTAATGGGACATCACACAAGGGTGAAAACTCAACTTCGGCGCGTGCGCAGTCTATGACGGCATTATGGCGGGATAGGAAGTCCCCCCCGAGGATGACGTCATGTGAACAGACAGGGAGAACAATAAACTCCACGATGTAAAGAATGCCTTCGATGGAGACTCTTGCAGTGCAGGCTGTGAGAGGCGTTACTTGCTGTGCGCTTGCTGTGTGAAGCGGCAGTCCCGAAAGCGGCGTCGTTACTTTGCGTAATAAACGGCAGAGTTGAGCGGCAATAACAGAAACAGCCGTGCCGGTGTCCACAAGGGCGAAAGTACAGTAACCTTCAACAGTTACTGCGACCACGTTGGCAGGAGAGGAGCGAGGGCTTAGACAGTTCGAAAATGGCGCAGTTCTTGCCTCTTGAACTGTGGTGCTTAGTTTTCCTGGTCGAAGGGTCCGGGCCGGCGACGCATGGGGGAGGGCGATTGCCGACGAGGAGAGGGTGGCGTTGCGGCTGGAAGTCAAGGTGGTCAGTAGGGGCATAACGATGTGGCGAGACCGGCCCGTATTGGAAGAAGGGTTGGTTGCCGGGATGCGACGACCGGGCATAGTTGCCGAACGTCTGAGGTCGACGGCGGCAGTAGCGAGCAACGTGTCCGGGAGTGAAGCAGGCGTAGCAAATTGGTCGGTTATCGAGCGTCCTCCAGGGATTGGCGACAGGTGCTGCTGCCCAAGGTGCAGTATGAGAGGCCGGGTGTGCGGGCTGTGAGCGCGTTGTGTAGGGTGGTTGCGGGAGCCTACGTACAGCGTCTGCATATGTGAGCGGCGCGGCTACGGGCTGCATCTCTTGCGAAAAGGCGACAGGAGGAGCCACAGGCTGCGCTGCATAGGTTAGAGGCGCGGCCACAGCTGAACGGCTGGCGGATAGGCGACAGGAGCGCCCACCGGCTGTGCGACACCCGGGCAGTGACCACGGCTAGATAGAGGTGGCTCGTAGTGCGCAAGAGGAACAGCTTGTGCAACCTCTTCCGATATAGCAGTGCGAAGCGGGGCAGGTAGACAGGTGGTGGTCTCGTGAGTAAAGGGCACTAGGGAAAGTTGGCGGGCGACTTTTTTACGGACGAAGGCTCGGACTTGCTGAAGCAATAGTGAATTAGGCATGGAGTCGAAACTGGACAGCGACTCACCACCAGGCTGAGGCTGCCGAATCAGACTGCGTTGCTTCTTCAACTCGCTGTAGCTCTGACACAAGCTGACGACTTCAGAAACTGTGCTTGGATTCCTAGCCAAGAGCGTTTGAAAAGCGCCATCGTTGATGCCCTTCAGGATGCGTTTGACCTTGTCTGACTCGGGCATGGTGTCGTTCGCGCGTCGACAAAGGTCGACGACATCCTCAATATAGCTGGTAAAATTTTATCCAGTCTGCTAAGAGAGGACGCGCAAGCGCTGTTCTGCTCGCTGCTTGCGGACAGCCGGCCGACCGAACACTTCGGCAGATGACGTCTTGAAGACGCTCCATGTGGGAATGTTGTGCTTGTGATTATTAAACCACAATTCTGCAACGCTAGTGAGATAAAATATGACGTGGCCTAGCTTGTCGGCTTCATCCCACTTGTTATTGGCGCTCGCCAGCTCGTAGTGGTCGAGCCAGTCTTCCACGTTGGTCCCATCCGCACCGCTGAAGACTTTCGGGTCCCGTAGCCTGGGATGGCCGGGACAGTTGAACTGGGGCGACGACGCCGATAGGTTGGCATTGTCAGTCATGATGGGCTGTAGCGTGCAGCTTCGCAGCTCCAGGGTGTAGCGACGGGGATATTCAGCACCCTCCACCAAATGTGAAGAGGTTTATTAGTAGTTAACGACAACGGCAAGACAGCGTGATGAACTGTCCAGCAGAGACTGGCACAGCAGCGAGCCGAAGCACGAAACGAGAGAGCCGGGCATTGGCGATGCTGCTCGCTGCAGGCACATCTTCTTCTTCACAGAACGAATAGTATAATACTTTAATTTTCTTTGATTCAAATTGTTGAATATTTCGAAGTATTCGATACGAATGAATAGGTGTGTACTAAACAGCATGTAACTGCCTGTAAAGGCCTTTTCACTGTAGTATATCGGTACTAAGCCATGAAAGCACCTGTTCAGGGGAAATTTTCGCGAAGCCTCATTTCAAATTTTTAAAGAGGCTCAGCAACACCTTTTGAGCATGGTCAACAAATGCTGCTGATTGGTTGTCGAAGCTAGGAGAACACGCTAGCTAAACATTATAGCACAGCACGAGACCTGGAATTCACAATAAATTCCCAAGCCCGATAATAATTGCTCTCTCTCTCTCGGCACATCACGCCACAATACCAAAAATCGCTAGTCTCAGCCATTGTGCCAGGCATTGGCTGATGTGAGCATGGGGCACTCTGTCGTTACTGGGGCCGCTGCGAATGGCCGCGAGATGTCCTCGCGTACATGTGCGGTCGCACTGAAAAGCCGCAAATTCATATAAAAGAAGAAAGAAAGAGTGCTCAAGGTCACGACATATGTGACATATTTTCTTTTCCTTGCATGCCATCTCTCCCAGCTTTGCTTCAAGTGCTTTCGTCAGGACGAGAAGGGAGAATGCAATTGCAGCATGTGGCAAATCTTTGCGACTTCACTCATGCTGAGCAGATTCTAAAAATTTTCGCGACGGTTAATTCATAAGGTACTGAGCTTCTTTAGTGAATCCATTGCATGGCTATTTGAAAAACTGTTGCAGGGTCCCTTTAAATGAACGTATTATCCTCAAAACGATTTATCATTGTCTAAGCTTAAAAGCTTGTTTTGCCGGTTTATACACTCTTAACTGCAAGGAAGTAAAATAGGAGGAAAAGAATGGCAGGGAGGTTAACCAGCCTATAGGCAGCCGGTTTGCTACCCTGCGCATGGGAGGGGGATGGGGGAATTGAAAGATAGACAGCAGAGAGGGAAGAGAGATAAACACAGCACATTCGGCAGCACATGCGTACACACTCAATAAATGTGCTTCATAAAGAAAGCAACAGAATACCAATCAAGAAGGGTGTCAGGCAGGGGAATAGAATCTCCCCAATGCTATTTACCGCGTGCTTACAGGAGGTTTTCAGAGGCCTAGTATAGGAAGAGTTAATGTAGAGTACCTTAGTACCGTAATTGCTCTAATCTAACGCGCACCTTTTTTCCGGTTAAACGAGTTCATAAATCGCATGCGCGTTAGAATCGAGTACAAAAAAAAAAAATGAATACGGTTATTCTATTGGCATCGGCATTTCCGGAATGGCCGCCCCCTTCGTGTGTCGGCATGGCGCGACGGCCATTTCTGCCTATGTATTTCGTATGTGCAGCACTTCGTACGTGTGCTGAGGAGTTCGTCATCTTGTAGTGCATTAGCATCGACGGCATGGAAGGGCCGACTCCAAACACTCGAGTGCTCCACGATGCCGCTTTTAAAAGTAAAGTCATCGCGTGTGCTGAAACGGAAGGAAATCGGGCCGCATCGCGGTCGTTTGGAGTTTTCGAAACGTGCGTGCGGGACTGACGGAAGCAAAAGCAGAAGATTGTCGACAGCAAAGCTTCACGCAAAGGCTTCAGTGGACCACAGCAGGGTCGGTTTCCGCAAATTGAAAAGCTGCTCGGCGAGTATCTGCTTGAGCAGCGAGCGGCACAGCGGCCCGTGACGACAGAACTGCTCCAAGTGCGGGCTATGCAATTAGCCTTAGAAGAAGGGCTAATGTGGAGCCAGTTTGAAGCGAGCAGGTGCTGGTTAACTAACTATATGAAGAGGAAATGCTTTTCCCTCCGATGGCGAACTGGCATATGCGAAAAGTTTCTGTAGGAGTACGATGAAAAGCTTCACAGTTTTCAGAGGTTCGACCTAAACTTGTGGCACAACAATGGCTACCTGCTTGGGCAAATCGAGAATTCCGGTTAGACGCCTTTTTACTTCGACGTGCCTGGCACCACAACCATCGAGAAGAAGGGGGCGAAGCAAGTTCACGTGCTGACATCGGTCCACGGTAAAACTACAGTGACGGCAACGCTCTGTTACACGTCAGATGGGCACAAGCTTCCCCCGTATCTCATACTTAAATGGAAGACGCTCCCTAAAGGAGTAGTTTTTTTTAGTGTCTTGATTGTGCGGGCCAACAAAAAATATGGGTGCGTGTTGCAATCGATGTCTTGCTTTTTTTTTTGTTGTCGAAATCGGGTGCACGTTACAATCGAGGGCGCGGTAGAATAGAGTAAATACGGCAACCTGTGCTTCGCCGATTGACATTGCATTGCTGAGTAACTCAGGGGACGAATTGCAACTCATGATTACGGAGTTAGAGAAGGAGAGCAGAAAGTTTGGTCTTAAAATTAATCTGCAGGAAACGAAAGTAATGTAAAACAACCTGGAAAGAGAGCAGGGCTTTGAGATGAGTAATAGTGCACTTGAAGTTGTAATGGACTATGTCTACTTAAGACAGGTAATAACCCCGTAGCCGAACCACGAGACTGAATTAACTAGAAGAATAAGAATGGAGTGAAGCACATTTGGCAAGCACTTAAAATCATGACAGGTAGATTGCCACTATCCCTCAAGAGGAAGGTACATAACAGCTGTATCCTGCTGGTACCTAGCTACGGAGCAGAAACATGGAGACTTACAGAAAGGGTTCAGCTTAAATTCAGGACGATGCAGCGAGGAATGGAAAGAAAAATGGTAGGTGTAACATTAAGAGACAAGAAGAGAGCAGAGTGGATTAGGGAACAAACGGGGATTAAGGATGTTATAGTTGAAATCAAGAAGAGGAACTAGACATGGGCCGGACATGGTGCGTGTAGACGGGATAACCACTGGTCATTAAGGGTAATAACTGGATTCCCAGAGAAGGCAAGCGAACCCGGTTAGGGGAAGACAGAAGGTTAAGTGGGCACATAAGATTAAGAAGTTTGCGGGTATAAATTAGCAGCAGCAAGCACAGGACCGAGTTAACTGGCGGAACATGTGAGAGGCCTTTGTCCTGCAGTGGACATAGTCAGGCTGATGATGACGAACAGCAATGAATACAGTTGAAACCCGCAATAATGAAGCCCCACGAGTACGAAATTTCCGCGGTAACGAAATATTTCCGGATCCTCGGCGAACGTTTATAGAAGCCCATGGATTACGTATCTCACGGCAACGAAATGTTTTTGGACAGCGATCCTGCATTAACGAATTTTCTATTACGTAGCGGGCCTTATCTTACCTTTCCGACAAAGGTTAACTGTCGAAAATATGCTTGTATGCGTGTTATGCGCTCTCAAAATTTGTAAATGTCTCCTTTTGCCACGCTAGCGTGGGTACCGCCATTTGTGTTTACTTAAATCGGCAATGGGGTCTGTGTCCGGCAACATGCCTGGCCACACTGCAGCAGGCGATGGCAAATGGTCATGCTGAAGTGCAGATGGCGCCGTCGGACGAGCTCAACAGGCCGAAGCAACACCAACAGTTGGAATCAATGAAAACGACGAAGAGAAGACTGGAACTGGTGCCGAAATCGAGATCAACACTATCCCCATCGCTGATTGAGAACTGCTTCAAGCACACAGGCTTCACCACCACCGTGCAAGCATCACGCACGGATTGCGGTTCGGCCTCACCAGACGAAGATTTGGACGAAGGTGCACTTGATGGCGAGAGTGGTGGCAGTGCAGTGCCTCTATCCGTGGCCAACGCCCGAGGGGAACTTCGAGCCATCGACATCCCAGTTGAACTCACCGTTGATGCGTTCGTTTGCACCGATGATGACGTAGTCGTGTACGAGGAAGTGACCGACGAGGCCATTATCGAAAGCGTGTGCGAAGCTGACGACACCGAGGACCAAGAAGAGAAGCACGCGGAGAAACCCAACCTGCGGGTTGTTTTGGATGCGCTGGATACCCTTCACTCCTTCTTTGGCGCACATGACGACATAGCAATGGACCACTTTTTACAGTGCGAAGGGAAAGCTTTGAAGTTGTTGCATGGCAAGGGTTGGCAAATTAAGTTAACCGACTTCTAGCAATAAATTTTCATTCTGCTGGCCGTATCACTGTTTTTATGTCTCATACTCGCGGCAACAAAATTCTCGCGAAAATGAAGTTTTTCGGTTTCCTTGGCGATTTCGTTATTGCGGGTTTCGACTGTAATGTTAAGTATTTTACAGGTTATCACTTGCATCCTAAAGAAAGTCGAATTCTCCTACTTATTTAAGTTGTTTCAATTTCCTTTGAATAGAAGAAATAAAGAAAGCTCTTGCATAGATGCTATGTTTACAAAAAAATAATGTGCAGGTTAGTTACGTCGTGATAAATATGCCCATTTTTCATACATGATATATTCTATTCGGATTCGATTCGAAAGTATTCGACCAAAATCACTATTCGTTTCGAATTCGCTTTGAACCTAAAATTCACTATTTGCACAAGACTACTTAGCTCGAGTCCTCATCTCGGTCACCTCGAGTCCTCATCTTGGTCAGCTAAAACAAAAATTGTGTTTGAAATCCTCATCTTCCTTGGCAGATACAATAACTTCACCTGAAATGATTATATCCCGGCTGCGGCGGCTGCATTTCCGATGGAGGCGGAAATGTTGTAGACCCGTGTGCTCAGATTTGGGTGCACGTTAAAGAACCCCAGGTGGTCGAAATTTCCGGAGCCCTCCACTACGGCGTCTCTCATAATCATATAGTGGTTTTGGGACGTTAAACCCCACATATCAATCAATCAACCTGAAATGATTATCTTGACCAGCAATAAAGGTTTAGTGTCTTGAGTCATCACCTTGGCTTTGTGATGCAACCTTTATCTCAAGTTCTCATTTTGATTAGTTGAAAACTAGGGGTGTGCGAATATTCTAAAGTTTCGAATATACGGCCAATATTGCATTTGTAATATTTGTACTCGATTTGATAACCAGTTATTCAAAAATTTTAAATATTTGAACTAACTCGAATATTTCTCGAATAGGCTTGTGTGATTACTTTAATGCCTCGAATATTCAAACGAATATTAGGGTATTCGAACTCGCTTCGGTTTGAATTTAAATTATTGAAAATTTCAAAGTATTCGTAAGGAACGAATAAATGCATTTTATTATGAATGTACCACTTGTAAAGGTGGTTTCACTGCAGTGTTGGGATTCTGAACCGTGAACGCATTTATTCAAAAGAAATCCGCTCTGCCGTGAAGCCACCCTTCAAATTTAAAGGGGCCTTGCAACACTTTTTGAGCATTGTCGGAAAACGCTGCCGATCGGTAGCCTCGGCTACCGAGGACACGCAAGCCAAATATTATAGCGCCGCACGCGGCGTGCGATTCACAATAAATTCTCAAAGCCAGCTGAAAATTCCTCTCTTCTCTCGGCAAATGACTCTATAAACTCAGAAAGCACGTGTGACGTATTTTTTCCCGTGCCATCCCTCCCTGTTTAGCTTCCAGTGCTTTTGTTGGGATGAGAAGAAAGAATGCACTAGCAGCGTGCGAGAAATCTTTGCGACTCCGCCTGTACTGGACGGATTCTAAAAATATTTGTGGCGGGGAATTCATGAGGCAATAAATAAGCTTCTGTAGTGAATGCATTCCATGGCTACTTGAAGAAGTGTCATACGGTTCCCTTAAGTGAAAATATAACTCTCAAATCAATTCATTTTATTAAGATTAAAAGCTAGTAATGACGGCTTATATGCTCCAAGTATAATAAATCTTGAAATGTTACGTATTTTAAGGGTTAGAACTCGCATCCTGCTAAAAGTAAAATCCTGCTACTACTCAAAGTTCTTTAGACTTCTTCTGAATAAAAAAAAAGGGGAAATTGGGATAGAGACTGTATTTTATTTTTAAAAAAATATTGTGTAGGTTATTTAGGTCATGATAAATATGCCCATTTTTCTTTATATGTCATATATACTATTCGAATTCGAAACCAAATTATTTGACCAAATTCACTATTCGCTTCGAACCTAGAATTCGCTTGGTGCAGATGACTGAGGTGCGAAAGACATTTCATGAAACAGGAGGAGAAGAAGAAAGGAACGAAGAACACAGCATTCTTCATCGTAAAATGATTAGCGCAGTCCTCGAGAAAGGCAACGGAAGCAAGCGAGATTATGAGTATTGCTGTGTAGTTGAAAAATGCCCCAAGCACTCCTATTTTTCTTAGTGACTTGACTGGATATGAGAACAGGGGACAAAATTAAAATAAAACAATAAAATTGCGGTCTTTCGAGCTAAAGCTTGATTAATTGTGACCACCTAGACTGCTTTAATAATCGCTTAGATTTAAGTACACGGGTGTTGCCTGTTACAAAATCAAACCAATGGTCTCATGCTCACTAGTTATCAAGGCAGGTACAAAAGCTTTTCTTTCTTTTTTTTGTTATAAAGTGCTACCACATAAAAAAAAGATAAAAAGTTTGTTCATCATGCGAATTGAACCCAACATCACAGTGACAAGCTCACCTATTACTCCTATGCTTTCTGGCAAGTACAGATGTTGACATATTTTTAAAAATTTTTGTGCGCAATAACTGACTATAATAACACTTGTACTGTTTCCAACTTAAATATATGATTCAGTAAAAGATTACTGGTGAAAAAAAAAAACTGCACCTCTTCATTATTCGATACTCGATTCATATTCAAAGCTATGTATTCGTATTCGATTCATATTCAAAAATTTTGATATTCGTACACTTCTACTGAAAACATAATTTTATTTGGAATCGCTCATGTTAGCCAGAAGAAATTATCAGGCAGGATGCTAGCAATTAGTCCTACTCTTATGTTGTTTGTTTTTTTGATGTCCTTATGTCATTTGCAGTTTGAGCACAGTGTCTTTTTTAGTCAAACTTTTGCAATGCAGTGCTATGAAGCACGCGGACAGAGAAGCATGTGGTAGATGCAATGGGTATGATTTCATAGCGTTGCATCGCAACAGTTTAATCGTGAACCGATTCACCAAAACCAAAGTTCTCCAGGAGCACTTTTCTTTTTAGTCTTTTTGGCTACTTTTCAACTTGGTTAAGATTGGTTTTACTGTCTATGCCACTTAGTAGAACACTTAACACTATTCTTTGTCTTGTCCAACCAAACTTTACTTAAATTCCCTACACTGCCAGTGTACAAACTTCACCTTATTTGGATCGCTTCACTGTAATGATTCCTTCTTCTGGTGCTCAGTCACTTATTGTTTTTTTATATATCAGTGAAAGCTAAGTATTGAGCATGATTTATAGAGTGTGGTGGATCAATGAGCGTTATCTTATTGCGAAGTGAGTTTGAGTGTGAGGGTATCTATCGCAGACAGCGCAGCAGCAGCACCGAGCCGTGCCGCCGCCGCGGACCCTGCCGTTCGGTGACGCACCCACAGTCACGGCCTCCCTGCCCCCGACTCCGCTGCCTGACCTGTTTGCCGACCTGGACCCCTTATCTGAAAGCAGTGGGAAGAGTGGCAGGCATCGCCACGTTGCCTTTGACGAACTCAAGAGCCCCCTGGACCCATTAGCTGAAGATGGTGGCAGCAGCAGGCAGCAATCCGCGTTCAACGATCTTCAGAGCCCGCTTGACTCCTTGGCTGAAGGCATCGGCAGAAACCAGTACGCTAGCATCGGAGAGCTCAAAAGTCCATTAAACTCTTCAACCAAAGGCATTGGCAGGAACCACTACTCGAGCATTGGAGAGCTTAAGAGCCCACTAAACTCCTCCTCTGAGGGCGTTTCCAAGCACAACAGCAGAACCGTCGATAGTCCCTTGGACCCCTTCGCCAATATTTTTTGCAAGCCTTCCAACCAAGTCTCTTTTCCAGAGACTAAGAGCTCTTTCGACTCATTGGATGATGAAATCGGCAAGCCCAAAACAAGCTCTGGAGAACTGAAGAGTCCCCTGAGCCCTCCACCGTCTAAGGGCCTCGGCAGGAACCATGGCATGTTTGGTGAGCTCAGGAGCCGTCCCAGGAAGCCGCCCACTAAGCTGACCAGTGCAGTCAGCGGCTGGCAGACATTTGAAGAAGAGGAAGAAGACGATGGTCCTCCTCCGCCTACCTTTCCGCCCCCGCCTCCTCCGCTGGTCGTTCCGCCACAGGATGAGGGCTTTTGTAGTGGCAGTAATGCGTCTTCCGTGTCACCGATCCAGCCAGCAAAGGCGGCCTCATCCTCCACTTCGTCGGGCAGCAGCAACCTCTTTAGCCGCTGTGGAGCGCAGGACCCTTTGCCGACGAGTTCTTCGCGGGACCTGCTTCTTCCGGCAACCAGGTGAGAGAGGAAATTGGCAAAGATTGATTTAAACATGTGTATTGCCTAAGCTTGCATGTTACTGGAGAAATAGGCAAGATTGCAACATAACTAAGTAAATAAATAAATATCTGCGACTGCTGAACCGAAGGTTGTGAGATTATATTTGTTCTTTTCTTTGTCTTTGGATTAACTCTAGATAAACAGTTTGCTCTTGGCGACGTGCATATGAGCAATGGGGATAGTTACCATTACAGTGCATTTTTTTTGTATTGCCTAGTAATTTGATTGATAATAAGGCCTATGGCCAGCACATCCATTGTGGCTGACGCAATCAATATAGGTGCAATCTAGGTGTTTCTTCAGTGCATGTGCCTTCTGGACAAATACAAAGCACAGAACTGATAAATGGAGAAGGAAAGAAAGAGAGGTAAAAGAATAAAAGAGAAAAAAAATAAACGAACAAAAAAGAGAGTACCTTTCTTACAAGAGCAACAGATTTAGTTTTGTGCTAATTGAAATTTTGTTAATTATACCTAATTATTATCGTGTTAATTATTAAATAGATCATCAGCAGGCGGCTCTGCTGTTAATCTAGCCTTTGTTGCGACTTCGGGTCCCACGGGTCTCAGTTTGGTAGCGGGCCCCCGTCCTAGGACCCATCGTCGAACATGTCAGATGAGGCGCTCGTAAAAACGACAACAATTTATTTACATGGTTAGTAACTGAGAGTTAGAAAAGAGGTGATCAAGTGATCAGAACTGTATATGAGAGCTGTTGCAACTGTAGAGCTTCAGAGCTCCTGAGCTTAATATACACAAGAGTCTTCCGTTTATATAGCGCCGCGTTGCCAAGGCTGGGCGCACTATCCGCGACTTCAGCCAATACGGCGCTCCATGGTTTAGATGCTCCACCTACGAAGGAGAGGAAAGGCACCACACAATGCATGAGGAGAGGACACAGTCTACACGATGCCCAAATATGGTCACAAACGCACTGCACCGACCTTTTCGCACACGTCACCAAGTTTCGCGCACGTCCAATGATATTGGCTTCGAAGACTCTTGGGGCAGCTGGGTGAGATTCGAAAAACCGGCTGCCAGTACACGTGTCAAACTTGCCTGACTGTTAGGGTAGGACAATGTAGTGGTGGGCCAGCATATCTTCAAAATATGCCACCCCATTCAGCCGATCATATGGAGAAAGGGGAAAAGGAATAGTCAACTAATCCCTTGTCGCTGAGGGGGGGCTCCGGCAAGGCTGCAGAACATAGTGCATTATCCTTTTCTTCACCCCCACATTCCATCCTGGTTGTTTGCTAGAAGCTGTGGCGTAGCAGCGCATATCCCGGGGCTCTGCTTGTCCTCGCAAGATGCAGCCACAACCAATTTGGCTTTAGCTTGCAGGCCTGAACTGCAAATACCATGCTGGTTCCAAGATTTCCAGATCCTCGGTGACCTTGAAAATGGCCCAACTGCCTCCGTGTCTACTTCGAAAGCCTTGCTCACAGCAAACACAATGGCCTTTCTTGGCTCGTGTGCCTTCCTTGCGCAGACCGGTCCTGGCCCCTTTTCACGTTTTGCTGACAGGAAACCAACCCGTCTTGGCAGCACACCCTCGCTTGGAATGCGTCGAAATATTTTCGACCCGTTCACAAAGGCCAAAAAAATTCAATAATTATGACGGTCGTAACAGTCTCTCGCACGGTGGGGTGAAGATCTCGATGGGCTGAGGTTTGCAGCCACAGTTCGGAGAGATCAGCGCTGACGTCTGGTCTGGTGAAGACTGTCCTTGATGATATAGTGACCACCTGCTTCCTTTTGGCTCAACAGACATCACATACGCATATGAAACACAACCGCTGACCTAGTGAGCGCCAAACAATTCCATCAAACCCCACCAGGCATATTTACCCTTTTACCTAATTCAAAGAAGTACACTAGTTATTCTGAATTCCTCTCCTACGTTTGAGTGAAACAGAATAACAGTATCAGAAGCACACCCAACCTGAAACCCTGAATAGTGGTGTCTTGAAAGTACTCACCATGAGTTCAACGAACTATAAAACGCAACAAAACAACAACAAAACCTAATCAATGGTCCTCGTCTAGGTCAGGAAAAAAAAATATTGCAGAACTCTCGAGAATGCCGTTTGCATCAGGGACAGCGACTTAAACACTCAGCGTTGCCATGGGGTATCCCTCTCTTTGAAACACATGTCAAACGTATACTGTTGCAAAACGTGGTTTCCACGCAGCAGGCGGCCATTCTTAGAGAACAAATGCAGTAGCTCCGAGAGAGGACAATGCTCCACCACGATAAAACTCATCTGGTAATCTAGTAAGCTAGCTAGTTTTCCGAGCTGCCTTCACTAGGCTTTTCCGCCACCTAAACAGGACACTCTCAAAACAACGAAAAGTTTAAAACAGAATTCTCGCATGAAATCCGTTTACGCACAAAGAAAAACTTAAGCCTTCGTGCAGTTCTCTGCGGATGCTATAACCCAAGCTCAAACGTTACCGTTATTCACGTCTTTAGTAGGATACACCTTGACAGACTCAAATTTTTCAGATTAGATTCATCTGTATCCTACAACTGTCAAAATTGTCGCTCCTACCTCGACTTTCGGTAACGCTCCGCCTAAACTATCACACGATACGTAACCATCCTATCAAAACCAAACGAACGGAACTAAACCTTGCGTAATAGTCTTGCTTAGTACATGTTACATCATCATGCTAGCCACTTGGATAAAGAACGCGCTGGGTTCCTTCAGGTGCGTTAGCTCTACTCGCACTTATAGAGCGCTGTAACATTTTTCGACCAAAGGTACGCTTTCGTACCATCTAAAAAATCTAAACGCGCGTTTGATTGTAAATGTTTACAAAAACCACAACATACCCCATTCGGCACGAATCATTTGAAACCAGTTTTTTTTTAAACCTTACATACAAAGGAAAACTTTACTTAAAAGGTTCAAAGTGGAAGAATATTCAAATTACCTTCCAGAACTCTGCAGGTCGCATTCTGCGAAGAGCTTGCAGCTGACCTTCACGCTTTCAGCCTTGCACGTGGCGGTCGTGTTCGCTGCCGTTTTCGCAATCGCCAGAGGCCACAATGAGCGCGAGCTCCTAGCCCAACTTTGCTATCTTGCCACATTTTTGATTCTGGCCGGCTTTCTTCGGGACACCGAAGATTCCTGAAGTGCGGGAGAAAGATTTGCCATTGTCCTTTGGTGTTTAGTTCCACCCTGAATTTAGGACCAGAAGCCTTTCCTTTAGGAACCTCTCGACATAGTTGTCGATGCAAACCTGTTCCTTTCAACCGCGCCTTCCTTCTTGGGGACATGTGTCCCTTTCCGCTACTCCTGTCTCGCCAATTTCGCCTGACCCTACGCGTCAAAGGACTTTTTATTGAATTGCCCGATGGCCAACCCTTCCGTTTCTGCGGCGGCGTCCCCTCTGCCTTCATGTTATGTGGTGCCGCACGTCCCCGCTTCCTTCTTTTGCGGTGACGCTTACGTACAACCTTTCTTTGGTTGTTACAAACTTCTCTGGTTGCGTCCTCGGCAACCCTACCGTTCAGGTGTGCCTGTGCACCACCTTTTGAAACATTTCCCTCTCTATCTGTAGGAAATCCTTTCAACAGTAGCTCGCCCTCGCTGGCACTACTGTCGGGTATCGTTTTGTCTTCGCTACATTCAGGACTACCTTCGTTGTCCTCTCTTTCAACATCCGAAAGGTCATTCTCTTGCTGAGGCTCGAGCGTGGTCTCCAGCTCATCAATCTGTTCGATGACCCCACCAGGGCGACTGGAACCAGCCTCGGTCTCACATGGAACACCTTTTGGACTTGCTACAGTTTGCATACCATCCCCCGTCCCGCTCTCTACATGCACTACCTTCGCACCCTCGGAGAGTCGCATACTTTCCCTAGGCGCAATTTCACTAACAACGACTTGTTGCTCTTTTCTCTCCGTCGAAGGATCACTTTGCATGTCGCACTGATAGAGACGCGTACCTTACTCGGGCGGTACCTCGCTAACAGCGGCTTTCTCGGTGACTTCACTCTGCACCATATTCGCCACTTCACTGCACCTTTCAGGCTCTACACATACTGCACATATACACGACCAAAAACGCTTCCGATGCTGTGCCCTAGTTATAAGATTTATCCTTGCAATGTCTTCGTCTAAAGCTCGTATTTTAGCCTCGTGTATACGTATTCTTTCGGCTTCTTCTGCCTCTGCTCTCTGGGCCTCTGCCTCTTCTTTCTGGACTTTTGCCTGTTGAATGCTCTTGACATACTCTGAGAGGTCCTCATCGCTTGTCCCTGTCCCGACGATCAGTCCTGGCTTTCTCTGAGAGTCCGACACCTCCAGATTCAACTCCCTTGCAAGTGGCAACAACATGGACTTTCGCAGGGATTTCAGATTCATGGCTGCCTCCAGTACCGCTGTCTCTGTTCCACAAAGATTCCTGTCCTGCAACTAATTAACCTTGACGGCAACGACAGCCCTAGTTTTCTGCCTTGCCTCAAGTTACCTGTTAACTTAGTCTGCAAAAACTTCCTTAAGCTCTTACACGGAATCCTGTTCTGTCACTGTTAACCTTGCCGTCACCCACAGACTATAGCTTAATCAAGCTATCTCTCAATTATCTGCCCGGCGCAAGTTATCTGTTAACCATATGACTAAAACAGCCCTGTCACCATTAACCTTGCCGTCACCCACAGACTATAGCTTAAACAAGCTATCTCACAATCTGTCTGACGCCAATTACACTATGACCAAATAAGCTATTCTCCCTACCAGCGTTTACTCGCACATTAGTAAATGCCTGGTAAAGTTTAACAGAGAAAGTCTGCACTCACCCGGCTCGCAATCATGCCTCCAGCGTCGTGCATCTCAGCAGTGCCTTCCGGTTGCCTCTCGCAGTCGATGACCTCGTGTCATCCCAGAACTGTCGTTCGGCTGCCTCTCAAGCCGATGAGCTCAGAGCATCCAACCGTTCTCGTCCAATCGCCTCTCGAAGTCGATGGGGTTGTAGCATCTGACTGCTGTCGTCGAGTCGTTGCTACCTGGGTTGACGCCATCTCTCCGCTGAATCCAGTGGTTGCGACCTGGGTTGACGCTATCCCACCGCTGCCATCCAGTTGTTGCGACTCCGGGTTCCACGGGTCTCAGTTTGGTAGCAGGCCCCCGTCCTAGGACCCATCGTCGAACATGTCAGATGAGGCGCTTGTAAAAACGACAACAATTTATTTACATGGTTAGTAACTGAGAGTTAGAAAAGAGGTGATCAAGTGATCAGAACTGTATATGACAGCTGTTGAACTGTAGAGCTTCAGAGCTCCTGAGCTTAAAATACACAAGAGTCTTCCGTTTATATAGCGCCGTGTTGCCAAGGCTGGGCGCACTGTCCGCGACTTCAGCCAATACGGCGCTCCATGGTCTAGATGCTCCACCCACGAAGGAGAGGAAAGGCACCGCACAATGCATGAGGAGAGGGCACAGTCTACACGATGCCCAAATATGGTCACAAACACACTGTACCGACCTTTTTGCACACGTCACCAAGTTTCGCGCACGTCCGATGATATTAGCTTCGAAGACTCTTCCGGCAGCTGGGTGAGATTCGAAAAACCGGCTGCCAGTACACGTGTCAAACTTGCCTGACTGTTTGGGTAGGACAATGTAGTGGTGGGCCAGCACATCTTCAAAATATGCCACCCCATTCAGCCGATCCTATGGAGAAAGGGGAAAAGGAATAGTCAACTAATCCCTTGTCGCTGAGGGGGGGCTCCGGCAAGGCTGCAGAACATAGTGCATTATCCTTTATTTCACCCCCACATTCCATCCTGGTTGTTTGCTAGAAGCTGTGGCGTAGCAGCGCATATCCCGGGGCTCCGCTTGTCCTCGCAAGATGCAACCACAACCAATTGGGCTTTAGCTTGCAGCCTGAACTGCAAATACCATGCTGGTTCCGAGATTTCCAGATTCTCGGTAACCTCGAAAATGGCCCAGCTGCCTCCGTGTCTGCTTCGAAAGCCTTGCTCGCAGCAAACACAATGGCCTTTCTTGGCTCGTGTGCCTTCCTTGCGCAGACCGGTCCTGGCACCTTTTCACGTTTTGCTGACAGGAAACCAACGCGTCTTGACAGCACACCCTCGCTTGGAATGCGTCGAAATATTTTCGACCCGTTCACAAAGGCCAAAAAAATTCAATAATTATGACGGTCGTAACACCTTGCACCACTGGCACAAGCTGCCCAATTTTTCTAAAGAAACTTACCCATGTCCAAGCCCCTCTCCCCACTTGTAGTTGCTAGCTCGCACATGACAATTCTTTACACTTTTTTTTTGAGTGTCCAAGAACCTCGCCTCCTACCCTTCATACACTATCCTTATTGTTTAAGTTGCAGAGCGGAATATAGTTTGTTATGTGGATATCGTTATATCGAACTTTGACGTCTGAACATGTGCTTACTTGCAGGACTGTTCTTCCAATGGAAGCCAATCCAGGCCAGCCCTTCTGCCTGGCCTCTCCAGCAGCTCGCCGTGGCCCGTGTCGCCGCAGGCTGCGTTCTTCGGCCGCTGAACAATAGGCGTGAGCCGACAGGCGTGTAAATTTTGCGCGTATGGGAACCTTGTCCAAACTGCGCTCTGCAGCTTCAAGCACCAAAATGATGCTTCCCCGTCGTCACCTTTCCACCGAAAAAAAAGCCTAATTTCTTTATTAGTTCGTTGGTCCCCAGAACTGTTTTTTTAGACTAGCACGATGGGCAGGAAAAAAACAACCGTAGTGTTGCCGAAGCCGAGTTGAAAGAAATGGCCTACTTTTACATTGTGGTCGCGTTCTTGAGGCGTTTGTCATCCTGGAAAGTTCCTGGTGCTTTCTTGCTCGGTGTACTGTCCTGTAGTTTCATTTTCCTCACGAATGCGTCTTCGGTTGGCAGTGAAGTGAGGGTGGCGAACATGCATCGCCCTGTCGGCCTTGATACGCTCCTGGAAGTTGCCACGTGTGAAATCAAATGCTCACAACACACTGCTTTTCGTTTTACTGCCACATTGGCAGTGAAGGATTGGTGGACCTAGGCCAAATGTAAATCACTATTTTATACACTGTTCACACAAAACTCTAGCTCACTGTAAGCGGCAGTGTGTTTTTGGGTGTGCCCACAACGGCTTTTGGCCATTTGTCAAAACGAGAAAGTTTATATAAGTATGTTGAACTTGTGTTTTATTTGTGTCTGTAGGCGTAAGTCAGTATATATATTCTTTTTAGTTGTATGTCGTTGCGGTGGTTTGAACGGATCGTGCTGTGAAATGCTTGAACGACTGAGGCCAAGTCCTTAAAGCCTTTCAACTTTGCACGTGCATACTGAAAACGTTTCCGAGTCACAAATTTTGCCCTGATCTACCCAAATTGAGCTCAACCGCACTAACGGCGTCTGTGTATCCTCATGACTCCTCATGAAATTGTGTTGTGTGGTTATTGTTGTTCTGGCTAGGCCCGATTGTTGGCGAGTCACCTTTTTTTTTGTCTGGTTAAATTGAAGGCGCCAAGAATGGTTCTGGAACGTACTGCGGAGGGATCGCTGTCAAGTTAGCCAGGCTTTTCGATGAGGGAGGGGTGGGGGGGAGGGGCTCGTTTTGAATTTGGCAGCCCAGTTGTTTCCTACAAGCTTTCACTGATAGCTTGAAGCAAATGCTACAGTCAGTTGAAGCTTTAATTTGTGCAATGACTTACATTCGCCTGCTGAATTCCAGTTGCAAAGCTATTGTTGTGCTTTTGTGATTTCTATGCCTACAATGTAAGATTTGTTGGCTCATTTTGTGTGCGTGAATTTCGTTGTCGCCATTTGCTGTTCTGAGTGGCTTCGTAGCTTATGTACATACGTGGTTCCACAGCAGCTGCTTGGTTTTGCTTGTGAGATCTGAGAGGAAGGGAGCACACAGTGTTATCACACGTGTAATAGATATTTACCGATCGTAGAGGATGTGCGTGCTGTAGCGGTACCGGGTGTCCCGGTTGCGTTTATGCATTGCAACGCAAAGGTGGCATGTTTGAGCTCAAGTCTGTGCTTGCAGCATGGAAATGACACGATTGCAAAAGTTTATAAATAACGACATTTACTCGCTGCTTTTCCTGAATCTCAGCAGGTACTATGGAATTGATGTGTGCGCGTGTGTTTAGGCAGTGGGTAGCATTGGCCAGGCACATTGAAAATAAAACTTGAGTTAGGAGGCATATCGCAACAATTTGGCTTCACGCGAGACTCTTTTTTTGTGAAGCCTTCTGTTGACGGTGATCTGTGCTTTTGTGCTTGTTACTTCGAGCTTCCATGCCTGAACCTGGAGAAAGGGCAGCCTGAACACTGTGCACAGAAATAAATGTCCATATAAATTGTTGCAGTGAAGTTTTTGTTAACATAGCACGTTTGCTGACCGTGGGCACCTAAATCTGGCAATAAACAGTAAACACCTTTATAGTGCCAATTCTTTGTGACATTTGTGTGTAGCAAGTCAATAGAGTGATCTGTAATCTTCTTTTGTCTAGTACTCAGTGTAGTTTGTATTCGTTCAAACTAAACTTGAATATTTTGGTGTCTGTAGTCAGTGTAAAGCAGCAGGCATGGCTGTTTGTTTGCCTGGTATACAGAAGCTGTTCCGCTAAATGAAAAGTATGTTTTTCAAATGAAATCTTCAGTAATTTAAATCTTTCTACTAGTTTGACACAATTTCTCCCCAATGCGACTGTTGCTTTTTATGAAAAGGCATTGTTGTGTACAGTTCACAGCGAAACTTTAACGGACCACATCAACGTGTGTGAAGTGTCTTCACACCTTTATCAGCACGGCGTTGCGCACGTGCACTGTGTTTGTAAATTTTTGGATACCAAGCCTTTTTAAAGCTCTAATCTTTGCTTCTTATAGTTCACTGCAGAACATGTACAATTTGTCGTGCACTTGCGTGTTCCTTAAACTTTCGCCACCGACTGTACAAAATTTCGTAAGCTGTGTTGTCGTGGTGTATGCAAACTCTGCCGAACATTGAGTGAACCCCACTTTCCACTTCATTTTTATCCAAAGAGTATGTGCCAACGATTACTGATTTATGTCACAAAACAATCAATTTGGTGATTTTTAAAGCTGTATCACAGCAGGAGGCTACCGAATTAGAATGATTGGCACATAATGAAGTGGAATGAACAATACGAGACATAGTAAGGGCGACAGGCATAGTAGTACTTGTTATCATAGATGTCATTCTTAAACATCTTGTTTGCACTTTAGATTACTTTGGCTATCTCTCCAGATTAAGTTAACCATCACTAGTCGACGATTACCTTGACTAGCGTACTCATGCTGAGATGTTGATCCTGAGACATTTTTGTAGAAATTTAGCCATATGAAGACAAGACTGCCTTGCTGTACTAGGTCTGCCAGTACCAATGTTGCCAATGCCAAAGCACAACAAAGCCATCCAAGACTTGTCCACTGATAGCCTTTTGCCTAGATACTCTTGGGGTTCTAGATGTGCCCGCTCGCAAGTCTTCGATCTCTGTGAGTTTGCCCACTTGTAGAAACAAAGTTCTTTCAAACTTTTGAAAAGTTTAGCTGACCCAGTGTAGGATAGGAAAAGAAGAGATTGTCAAGTCCGGCATCTCGGACTGAGGCTTTTGTAGCAAAAGGTCTTCGGAGAAGCAACACCGGGACCAGGCAAAGGGTGGACGTTGTTTCAGTATGTTGATGCACTTCAGATGTGCTCGCTTTAAAGGTTTCGTGAGTGTACTAGTATTGCAATTACAAAACTAGACTGATTAACACGTTGGTTATTATCAGTGCCACATCCATCGCTTTCTTGGAACTCACCGTGTGAATATCGGAAATATATCCAGGGTACCGCCATTATTTTATTGCGAGCACTGGGCGTTGCATGTGCGCTGCAGGTGACTGCAACTTTTCCAGTTAAAGCACTCGCAGTTTGCTACTCAGATTCAGCGCGAACTGCATTTGGCAGTTACTTCAGTTTTACATCACATTTGGGGACATTACATGTCCAATTCACCCACAATCAAGCCGAAGCGTCTGTCATCTGAAATGATGCAATAAAAAAAAAAAGATTGCCGGCTTTATAGCAGGTGAATTGTAGCATCATCTGTCACAAGTGGAGTGGTGCATCGCAACGTAGCAATTACGTGCAAGGCATCGACATTTGCCCCACGTGTTGGTGCATCAAAAATTGCATTTTAGTATACCAAACAGCCATTTTTATTTTACTCGCACCACTGCAGTTCGTCTACCCTATAGATTCCTGGCAAATGGGCAAGCAGTGCTTGCAAACGTGGTAGGAAGCTGAACTCGCTCTTAAATTCTAAGTGTTTGCAAAACTCGAGCAGTCGAAGATCTTAGCGGCTGTTGCGTCGTACCTGGCACATTTCCTTATGCGCTGACTGACATCAGGAATACTCATCTCGTACTATTTTTGTGTCCATTAGGGAAGTAAAAATTTGTACAAAGTACTCAAAGGTTGTCTTGCAGGTTTTATTTGTCACCCAAGGTGACGTTCTGTTAGTGGGGGAAGTGAATAGAATAAAAAGATTGTTGTGGCCCCCCTGGCAAGCTAGCCGGTAACTTAGTGCTAGGCACTTCTTTGCCAGTCCTTGTGTGATGCGCCTCTGCAGCCGTGCTTTGTTAGTTAGGTAAAGTTAGATAAGCTTGCAGCCTCCCTTATGCATAGTTTTGTTTGGAGACCCACACTGAGTTGTTACCGCGATTATGGGTCAGTGCCGTAGTGTCCAAAGTGACACACGTCCTTTAGTGAAGAGAAATGCGTTGCGATATGATGTACTGTTCTACGTGTGGAAGAAAAAGGCGCATCATAACGACATGTCAGTATTGCTAATGTTGCACACTGATTCTACGGCACTGATGTGTCAGCATCGCAGAGCATCCGAAGTGACGTACATCCTTGGATTGCGCTGTAATACAGTGTACTTCACCGTAGGTTTGTTGTGCTGAAACTGGCAGCCTAGCCTAACAGGCCACTGTTTTGTGACTGTTATGAAGCGCCTGTTTTTTTTTTTTTCTGTGTGTGTGTGCACGCCTGTTGCAAATTTGAGTCAGTGCAATATTTGCATTAAGGCAACTTTGTCGAGGCATGCTTGTAGGGTGGCAATATTTTGTCTTGGGTGCGTGGAAGTGCTCCACTTTGTAACAAGCCCAAAACTAAATGGCTGTGAGAACTTTCTTTCAAAATGTCCACATAGCGCATGTAACAATAGACTCAGTGTATTGTGAATCTTTTTTTAGGGTTACAATTTATTCGTGCAATAACATTCTGTCTCTGTGATAGCAGCAGCACGCAGGTGCGTCAACCATTAATGACAGAGCAAAAATGATGACACTCGAATATAACTAGTATAAGAATGTCGTTTTGTCACTATAAAAAATCTGCCCCCTCAAAAACGAACAGAATTTGCTTTCATGGTTGTGATCTTCAAATGTGCACATACATTATGTCAGAGTGTCCATTGTATTAGCTGTTATGCACAGAGCAGAAGAGCCTGCTGAAGAAACGTTGACAAAGGTTTACCGACATAAGGCTCAGTGGGGTGGGCTGTCATTGTGTCTTAAGCACTGAACAGTCTGAAATGTCTTGTGGGTTATAAGATGCAGGCATCGTTTTAGAGCAAATTTTTCTAAATTGAAAGTTAGTCTTAGCACAGATGATAAGCTGTTAATGAAGTTCCGACTCTCTAACCCTTTCGCTATCGTTGACTAGAGTAGTCATGAGATTTTGTACTAAAATATTGACCGATGATGACTGTACTACTCGTCAAATCAATGCAGACTACACTAGTCATACTTCCGTTTCTTGACACTAGGTGGCCACAACTGTCCATTCTGGGCCTTTTGTGTCTTGGTTTTCATTTTGTTCACGTTTTTCATTGCTTTGTCATGCAGTGAAGCTAGTTTTTTTTTTTTTTGAGTACTTAGTGAAATAAGGAAACACCCACTGAACTGAAAAAAAAAATGGTACCATTCTATTAAAAAATAAGCTCTACAAATTTAAGAAACATTTTTTTCATAATTTTGGTGCATTTTTTCACTCCTTGTATGGTAACAAAGAACTATGATTGTTTCCTCGTCTGTTGCCAACGTTCTCACCCATGAGACCAGTATGATACTTCATACTACAAGCATTACAGATGAAACACTGGCTTATCTCTTCTCTTTCCGAGACATGCATCTGGTTTCATCTTCAGATTAGGTGATGCGACTGTGTAACATCAGCGTACTGCATTATTGTATGAACCGTACAATGTACGTGCCCTGACTTGTGACTGCATCAAGTTGGTTGACCTTTGATCACTCTTTTGTGTAGAAAAAAAAAAGAATGGCTGTGTTGGTCACTACACCGAGTGTATGCTGAAAAAAAGTTGCGAGGAGATGTTATCCATTAGTTTTGTAGATAAGCGATGACTGTTTTAGAATGCGTATTGGCTCGTCGTCATAGGGCTGTGCCCTTGACGTCAGCCAGTTGTGTCTGTATCAGATGTGTGAAGAGGTAGGGGTCCTATCTGCAGTGTATAGTTTCAGATGTTGGGTGTCTTCTTTGTGGGCTGGTCCTTTTTTATTTTGTTGTGCAGACACCAGAGATCTTATTCTTTCAATGTTTGTAAAGGCACTCGACTGTTGGAAAAAGCTGAACAGGTTCATTGTGCACTCAGACCACATTATAACAAATTTGCATCTTACAACAAAATAAGCTTATTATTGTACCCAAAAATTTGTTATAAAGGTTATTTCCAACACTATTGTATGACAATTTATAATTACTTCATTATAACCAGTATTCCGTTATGTTGACGTGTGAGTGTATTGTTAAGTGTTGGGGCCGTCCTTAGCACGAGCTGCACTCCAATTGCAAATGCGAGTTGAGAAAGTGTACTCAGTGTGGGTCTTCAAAAATGCCGACAAGCCATATCTCAGAGTGTACAGTATTCACGGATTGAAACGCGATATGCTAGGGCTAAGTAATGCACAAACTTTCGTTTACAGCATCTGCACTTTGTGTCGTACCAGCGTGATTCTGATTGGAACGCCTATATCAGAGCCAACATTACTTTTAGCAGCCCGATTCGTATTGATTTGACACAGTTACCATGAGCAGCTGCCTATATTTGCTATGGACAGTTCTTCAGGAGTAGTATGCTCATAGTGTACTGGAAAAAACGACCGTGCGTTTCAATCAGTCAGTACTGTACTTTCTTTTGTGACCACAAGTAGGATAACGAAGTTTTTTCGACTAGCTTTTGGTCCTCTGCGGCCTGACCCACGTAACTTGGGTATGCTTCTTGTACCACTTGACTCATGTGACCAAATGTTGTGGTTGAGCCAGCTGGCCATAGTGGGTCGCATAGTAGCCTGCATTAACCCAAAGCCAAATGCATTGTTACTGCCCCCACTCCCCTACGTCATGGGAAAATATTGCGCCAAACTTCCAGGTGTTGAATCCTGGAAGACGTTTGAAACTTATATCTACGTGGTTCTGGCATTCACTTAACTGTAACAGTAATCTTTCATTGGGACAAAGAGGAAAAAAAAAACGATGCGGATTTCTGTTTTCAGCCTGGCTGTAGCACAACTAAGAGGGCTACATCTAGAAAAAAGAAAATGTGCGCGATTGTGCTAATGCAATACTGATCACTCATGTCAAAGTGTGCTGTGGATTTTTGTGTCTGAGATGTTACAGTATTTAATTGATTCGTAATAGCCTCACAAAAAACTGAGGAGATTAAAAAAAATTTACAGGACAAGTTCTTATCCTACAGTACTTGTTATTAAATTTTTGTCTTGTAGGTTTAATTTCCTTTGTCTCGTGTTTTTGCGTGGTCATCGTGAGCACATAACAATTGACTCGTATCTCAGTGCTTGCACAGTCGAGAAGCTTAGTCCTTGCCCTATACTTTTGTTCTTGCACCGCTTATAAAGGTAACAAGCCTGTATTGTTTGTGTAAGCAACTCTGCACATCACTGGCAACCTCAGCTGAGCGCTAAGTCATGATTGAACAATGACTTTGACAACGTGCGTGTTTCGGTACAGTGCCAGCAGAGACTATAAAATAAAGTCGTTGTGGAAAAAGGCTCCACACGCACATCTTATTGCACATGTGCCTGCAAAGCAACCACATTAATCGACACATGCACCTGCACGTAAAACTGGAAAGGATAACACAGACTGAGTTTAAAAGTGCTCTTTACGGTCTGTCTGTGTCGTCCTTTTCAGTTTTACGTGCTGGTACATGAGTTGAAATGAATCGACTAGCCCGGCAAGTAAACATTCTTCACATCAACTACTTAGGAGCTAATTTTCGAAAGGACTGCCGCGATGTCCTGTGCTTTACCACATGGCTAGAACACTGAGCTATATGCCTACAAATGAAATACCGTCTGGTCGGGTACAGGCATTTTTAGAAAGCAGGTCATTGACCGGTGTCAAAACAAAATGTTTGTTTAGTAAAAATTCTGTTTGTTTAGTAAAAATGTTTGTTTAGTAAAAACCGTAGTAAAAATTCTGTCTTCATTCCTCCAAGGTTCAATGAGTGAGAAAGTGTTAAGTTCCTCTGTATGCAATGAACCACCATGACTGATAATGCCAGCCAAGCGACGTCCTGCGACTACATGAACATTGTGTAATGACTCTGGCTACGCATATGACAATTGCTAACGATTATGCTCAAACAGACATAGCTGTGGCTTAAAACAGCTGCTCTGCGCCCTTATATTATTCTCTGGAAAATTACTCTTTCTTTAAATTTTCACCAAACACCTAGGTATGTTATGGGGAATATGTTACTTGCATAAAAACTTTGTGGAGTGGTGGCTATGGGATCAGTCTACACAAAATTATCTGAATGGGTCACACAAATTATCTGAATGGGCACACTGTCCAAAATAAGGCAGTAGAGTGAACATTGAAAGAGTAAAACAATAAACATTTTAGCCATTGAAAGAGTTACCCATGTCACAATTATCTTTGCTGTCTTCCGTGTTTAAGAATAGATTGTGCAATGATACCAATAAGTGGATGTGCGATAAAGCTGAAAAAAAGTTCGATGTTTGGGGAGAAAGGGGAGTTTGCTGCTGTGTTTGTGCACGTTTGGCTTTGGGTGGTGCGGCTTTTTTGCTGCAACAGCCGTGTAGTCATGCATGTTGAATTGTTGAACCCCGTTTTGCAAAGTGCCTTTGAGCACAGTAGCAGATTTAGTAGCTCCGTTTACTACTTGAAACCGTGACATGAAACGCACACAAGACGGTACCTGACGACCCAGTTTTTAGAGCATACTCAAACAGATGGTGGCAGCAGCTCATAAAAGAATGTCTTCACGGCCAACATGTTTGTTTGATTGATGGCTCAAGGAAATCACTTTGACAGAATGTAGAGTACCTTGAAATTCCATGTGCCACTGTGAAATCCTTCAACTGAGGACTGACTGCAACTCATTACAATGTTCCTGCTTTTGTGTGGAGTTGGCATGATTCAAGCTTGTTAGCTCGGTTAGGGCCTACCTAATCTTTAGTGATGCGAAATACTGTCTTGTTCTCTTACAGATACTCCGTTATAGTACCATGAGGTGGTAGCTCACCAAAACTTTTATGAATGGTTTCTTTTCCCTGCTTATGTAACATAGCTCCATCACTTGTGGCTTCAGTAATGCATAGTAGGTCACTGGTATAGTATGCCTTCTAGGTGCTAAAATATGCATGTGCAATCCTAAGAAAAGTATTGTAGAACACTTGCACTTGAAAGACAACTTCTCGCTCACGCATTTGCCATGCGGTCGATAGTAAAGATTCCTTTCGGCTACTTGTCTTAACAATATCAAATGTGCCGCTTATACTGTTTTTGTGTGCAGCTGATAGATATCCATCATCATTCTATCACTGCTGAAATGAAATTGGCAAAGCCTTGTGCAGTTTCTTTCGAAATGCACTGTTGCATGCTTTCAGACAGGCTGCACGCTCTGTAGATGATCCAAGGGATGAGCCAAGTTTGCGACCTCTGGCCCGAATCATGTGCATGTCTTGTAAAAAACATTGATACGCCTGTGAGTGAAAGTATACAGCAGTGTGCGGTTCACTTCTGTACTTATATGGTAAGTACAAAGTACCCTACTGGGACGTGAATGATTTGTGTACGGTACACATTTGCTACATATTCGTACACTTTTGGTATGTATACAACTACAACACAGCACACCTCCGGTACTTATGCAGTTAGTATACAGTACACCTTTGGTATGTATAGTTAGTGCATGGTATGCTTTTAGTACATGTGCAGTTGATGATACATTTCTGCTACAAATGCGGTTCATATATACATTTGGCATGTATACAATTAGTATACTCTGTAGTTTTGTGCATAAGCTGCCACTGAGAGCAAGGATTCGTCCAAGACTCATTCATTCCTTGATGAAAAGATTAGGTGCTTTCATGCTACAATATTCACTCATTGATATGCGCCACTTGAGGCATACCATCATTGCAGCGACGTTGCTATGAAATTAGAAGTGCCACAGCCTCATTGTGGATGAGCTCTTTGAAGACAAAGAAGTGGCCATGTGCTGCGCTGAACTAAAAAAATTGAGATGTTTGCAATTAACAGACCAAATTTCCAGCCTAGCACTGCATTGTTGGCAGGTTGGGCAGCTAGACAGTTTGACACGCTTGCATGGTCTGTGTACTTTTGTTCACGGGTGTACAGCATTCTCCACCCAAAAACGTTTGTTTCACCCATGCTGGCAACCTGGCCTGTGTCTGGTGCAAATTGATTCACGTGTTTGGCTTAATTAAATAATTCTGCAGACTCGGGCTTGGCTATGCTATGCAGCAGTGGAAACAGCCACAGTGAAAGTAATTTGGTGATTTGGTTCTTTGTATTTTTCTTCAAGTGAAAATTTTGTCGGATGTCGTGCTGGGCAACGGCGTACCGTCTTGTTGGCATTTTCGTGTTGTGGCAGACACTGCTCTTCTGCCTACGTGATCCTACAAAGCCGACGTGCCCACTTTCGTGATTGAGAAAGCCCTCTTTCGTTTTGTGTGGGCAGATACTGTAGGTTGAAAAAAATAAAAAGTGCAAAACAAATTAACGTGTGTCGTGTGCAGTCAGTGCGTTGTCTCGTATGTCCTGAAATGTCCTACTAGTGCCCAGTGTGATGAGCCTGGCATTCAAAATTGCGAAGTGGTTTTTTGGAGCAACCGTCATTAAAGCAAACATTATGCATGGTTCACTCAAGCAAAAATAAAAAAAATGATAGGATTGAAAGAAAGAATATCAGAAAGCTGAGCCAGTTAATTAGCATTCATTCTAATAAGACTGGGCATGCAAACGTGGACACAAGAAAGACACCACAAACGCAGACTAACAACTGAAGAGGCGCACAATAAAAGAAAGAAAATGTCAAACCTTATATGTGCATGCTCATGCAGAGGGCAAACTTGTTAATCCTGCACACATTGTGAAAGATAACTCTTACGGCATTTCTTTCTTATGCAACTTAATTGAAGGTCAACTCACATATGTGCTACCACTGTTATGGATATGCCATGCCTCAATCATTAGACGCATTCCGTCATTTCTATGGCAGAACAAAATGGGTGATGTATAGTTAAAATGCGCATCGAATTTTGGCAGTTGACAGTTGGCGTTTGAGGTGTCGTGACTTATTAGTTCAAAGGTGGGTTCAAAGAGACACTAAAGGAGCAAAACAATTTTCCTCATATCAGCAAATTATTCTTTCATGATGTTAAAAACACCATGCCTGTTACAAGAACGTGCTTGGCAAGTGAGAAAACATGCCACAAAAAGGAGCGGGAGGCAACCCCACATTGAAGTGAACGCACCTGTCGCGTGACATTGTGGACTTTGACAACATTTAGTGATGCCTACATTGTTCCTGATTTGTGGGGTTTAACGTCCCAAAACCACCATTTGATTATGAGAGACGCCGTAGTGGAGGGCTCCGGAAATTTTGACCACCTGGGGTTCTTTAACGTGCACCCAAATCTGAGTACACGGGCCTACAACATTTCCGCCTCCATCGGAAATGCAGCCGCCGCAGCCGGGAATCGAACCCGCGACCTGCGGGTCAGCAGCCGAGTACCTTAGCCACTAGACCACCGCGGCGGGGCCTACATTGTTCCTAATTGACAAAAAAGAAGTACATTTTCTTCTGAGGGAGCTGCAGACAACATAGTAAGTTTCGGAAAATTTTGTTAGGCCACTGTGGCCTAAATACAAAAAGAAAAAAAAAAGCTCTGATATTGCCATCAGAGATTTTGGTGAAAAATCTAAAATTGAAACTCTTATTTTGATGTTCTTATCTATAAACGAACCTATGGTGGTGAAATTGACACTAAAGCTTTCGGGAGTAAAATTTATCTGCCTAAACAAACTGTTTCACTTTAGCGCCCCTTTAACATGCTGAAACAATATTGCCATGTGGCCATGACAGAGAAGGCAGCAGTCTGTGGGCTCAAAGCAAAACTATAAACCTGTGCCCGGTAAACGAGAAGTCGAACTACAAACAATATGCGCTGTACCAACGCCTCCTAGAAAAACTATGCCTGGAACGTCGCTCTCTTTCCAATTGGGAGCTACCTGCCAGCACAAAATCTCGGAGGCCATGCCTCCTGCCGCGTGTTGCAACCGTCCGCCACGTGGTACCGGTCGCCTCTGTACCGCTCAGTCACGTGACATTACCTCACCGCTCTGTCACGTGACATCACAGCTGCTCGGAGGCAACTGTGAAAGCATTCCTGTGCTTGCAGGGGTTCGTACCGGAGGAGGAGGGGAAAATCCGAGGGTAGGGTGGCGCGTTCGCGGCTCACGTTCCGGGCATAATTTTCTAGGAGGTATTGGCTGTACACTGATACCAACTAACACAGCGTTGGCCATCAATAATCTGACTAGCGCAAAAGCACGTCTGCTAATATACATGTGCCATCGAGAAATCCAGCATTATTGCTGGTAACTCCACAAGCTCTCAAGTTGTTCCCATCTCGAGTGCAGTTCTAACAGAATGATCATAGACAATCATGGAAGTTTCTGAAATGTTGCAACAAGGTCTGTGTGGAGAGTAGCATGCAGTCTTCGCGGCTAAAATCTGAATACATTGAAGTAACATGTGCGGCAAAATGATTATGTCATGCGCTGTAAGGTGAAGACTGAATCACATGATTTTTTCGTTGTGCACCTATGTCAAGGTGCGCGAGTATTTCTTGCATTTCACCAACATTTAAATGCACCAGCTTCCTTGGCGGGGAATCGAACCTAGATCCTTGAGGTCAGCGTTGCAACACCATAGCTGCAAAGGTACGATAGAAAGTTCCATAGATAAATGATTTCTATTTTAAGACATTAAAAACAGAAGAGAACGAAGCTGCTCAGATTGAAATCGCACTGACTTACAAAAAGTACGAGGCATGCCAGTGTCCAGACGCTGCAGCAGAGTTTTTTTGGTGCAACATTTTATTTTTGTGACATAAGGGTACACGCATTACAAGGGTAGGCAGCACATGACTAGAGAAAGGCTGCAATAACAAGAGTTCTGAGATCACTGCATGAATACCAGAAGCACAGCATCATTAATACAACGGCAGCAATAAAGAGAGCCCCATCAACACCTCTAAAGCTGAACAGACTTTCTGATGGCACACGTTTGCACCACATAACAGCACGCAGATTCAAATCCTTGTTAGCGCGAACAGCAGTACTCTTTACCACTTTCGGAACCGCAGTCACACTTGCGAGACTTCATGCTGTTAAACACTTGACACGTAGGTGTCTGCGGCTGAGTTGGTTTTCAGCACAATGCAAAGAATGCTGTTCTAGAAGAAGAGATCCGGACTCTGATCATATGATTTAAAAATGAATGTATTTGAACATGGATTCCTTGGAGGAGCCGAAACATCAACATGCATTAGTTTTTAAAATCATTTTGGTCGGCGTACGTATCACTTCTTTTAGAATGTTTCATGCCGGCCAGACGGGCTTTCGACGTACTCTTGAAGAATGCCGTCGATCGTTGAAACCAATTTTCTTCACTCCAAGTAATCTGAAATCTTGTGCCCGTCACTGCGCCCACGAGAGTGATCGACAAACCATACTCTTTTTACCTTCCTGAACAGTAACAAGCAATCGTTTTCGAGAACAAACTTCTCCATAGTGGAAACAATCTCGGAGGCTCCCATAATTCACTTTTGTATTTTTGGTTACTAGAGCCAAGTGCACTGTTTTATAGATATATGGAACAAGTAACATTGAATGTAATTGACTAGAACTACTTACTGTGACATCACAACATTATACAAGGTGTGTTTTAGCTTACTAAGCCATGCAGGCACATAGAAGGTGTGTTTTACTTCATACTCTAACGTGTCATTGAAACATTGTTTCAAAAGCTGGGTAAGACATTTGATCAATTGTCCTGTCAAAAGCATGTTCCCAGCATATAAAGACCTGAGCAATTGCTGCAGTAAGAGAATTTTTGATGTGTGTGAATGAAATGAGTTGTAGCTGATCAACGAAATGACTCAAGTGAACTAAACTGTCGTGGGACTTCAAGTAATGTCTCTGGAATAAGCCCACTAAGTGACATACAAATTTATAATTCAAAAACAATGCTAGAAAAAAACCATTACGTTTAGAATGACAGGTCATGTGAAAACTATCCGACTTGAGCAATAAAAGGCTTAATTGTCAATGAACGCTGAACACTGTCAATCTTGCAGTGATAACACAAGGTGATGGCATTAGTGGGACGTTGCAAGTTGCGTGTCATATTTTTCCTATCTGTGCTCTATTTGTTCAGTGTCTACCAGAGTTACAACAAGTGATAAATTTTGTTGCTCTAGTGACCATAACCTTCATTGCAATAACAACGTCACATCGCATAAAAAATGATGGAATCACAATTTGTTAATGTATTTCAAAGACATAAGGCCAGTTGTCGCTCTGGATCTCCACTCACAGGAAGATTTGCCTATCTAACATCAGGAAACACATGCATATGTATGCACATAAAATGCAAGCATGTGAATATGTAAGTACAGATATAATAGTGATGATTTTTTAGCGCACTGTAAAGACACTTAACAGCTAGTTCCAACACAAGACAACAGAAATTGCCATGAAACCATGAATACTGTGTGGTTTCTAATATTGTCGTAAGCATCTAAAAGCAGTGAGAAATACTATTAATGACAACACCATGCCATCTAGTAGAACAACATAGTATAGACCAGAAAAATTTTGTAAAGCTTACTCATAATTTCCGCCCTCTACAAAAATCGAGCAACATTATCACAGCCAACAACAAAGAAGTAGATGTATAATATGCTGCTTGTTACAAGGATTTGAGGAAACCGGAGTTGGACAGAATTTTTGACACTGTAAAAGCCCAGCTTCAGGTATTGATGTTATAGAAGAGCTTATAGTTTATCTATTCCTTTATTTGTTTACCTATCTGTTTATTCAGTTTACTATAACTGGCCTAAGTGTAGACTAGTCTCATGCGAGGAAGTTCAAATGAATACCATTGAAGACCAGTTCAAGACCTAGTGTATCAAGTCGTAATGAAAACATGCAAATAACAATATGATAACAAAAATGAGCTTGTAAAATATGTAAATCAACATGACCATCAAACAAAGCCGACAAAGAGTAAACTGACAAAACCAACAATGCTCGTGTTCCATGGTTTTCTTCGCTTGTTCACGCCTTGTTCATGAAGCTTCCTTGTAAAGATACGCTGATCAGCAGTATGTGAACAGAAGAGACATCAGTGCAAAACCAATGCTTCGAGAAGGAGTCATCTTTGCGAGACAAATGCGAATGTAGTATCCCGAGAAATCGTTTTAAGGAATGTATGACTACATTAGCGAGATCTTGCATGACTCGGCACAAATGAGTAAGCGTTAATGACTCAGAGTTTTTTCGATGCTGTGTCAAACTCACCAGCTTTGCACAGTCTCCGTAACGTTGTTGACTATTTACTTCATTACATCGAGTTGAGCCATGCAAGAGTGAATTGAGTTAAACAATATCTGTTTGAGAGACAATGGCTTTGGACTACACTGGACTATATCTTCCTTTGTTCGATAAGCAGTCTGAAAGCTCGACAGACAAGCAATTAATAGCTTTGCTGGTCTTTCATTTAGAAAAACAAATAAAAACAATGCGGAAATAAGATTCTGTCATTACAATCGAAAGCCTAGAATCAAAACCTCACCATGAAAAGGTTACGCTAAAAAGCAAAACACTACGTTTGTTAAATAGTATATTTGTTACTTGCCGATATTGATGATAGGTGTTCCACATTTATGTTGTTATATCATAGGCTTCATTACATCCAGGTATATTATATCGAGGTAGAACTGTATACTAAGTATACATACTTAGATGCATTACTGGTATTTGGGATGGCAAAAGGAAATCTTCGATCACAGTTTGTTCGAACGATACAACCATGTATGAAGCTGTTGCGAGTGTTCACTGGAATATAAGCCTTAAGTTTTGTTTGAAATAAGGCAACAAGCAGAACATTTCGTATAGTATAGGCGGTGCTTTACCGCATCTGTTCGGTGACCAGCGGCCCACTGACGGCAGATGTGAGACACTGCTACGAAACCGTGAGCTCACAGTTGCGTTGTGACACTACAGAATAATGGATCGCTAAACCAGCTGGTAATACAGTAGACTCTCATTAAACAGAACCTGGTGGGAACAGGAAAATATCTTTTGTTTGACAGGAGTTCCGTTTACTGAGAGATGATCAGGGGTGCAAAAGTAAGAAAGGAATCAAGCTTATCGAAAGCCCTTGTTTCATTGAAACAGCAGTTCCGTTTAACAGATTACCATTTACTGTGAGTCTGCTGTGCTCCTTGATCATCTTGAAAACAATGCGAAAGCAACACAGACAGAAGAAGATACAACAGAAGAAGAAAACCATTGCAATCTTTGAGGCTGTGAAGGTGGTTGGAAAGGCTTGTTGTTAAATTTTAGGATTCAGAATAGTGCCTTCTGCCACCATGTGCTAAGTGGTCCCATGGGCAACAGGTTGTCGGTATTTAAATGAGCTTAAATTTTTAACAAAATTTATTTGAGTTCAATGCAGTGCACACTTTCATCTCTCTTTTTTGTCCGTGTTGTTTTTGCACTGTTTTCAAGATGTTAAAGTTGTGGAGCTATGGCTCCTTACGTCCAGTCGGAATGGAGATGACCCCTGGCTGGTGTAGAATGACTAAGGTGCAGCAGTTAGTCCGTGGGAGTTCAGAGGCGGAACTTGAACACCTTACGCGGGCTGTCCAGATCAGCAACATAAAGTGACTGACCATCAGGAGAGAGTGTGATGGCATGTGGCTGCACCATTGGCTGCAATGAAAAAGAAAAACGTTATGGATTTGAGGCATGATTCACAATTTTGTTAGCTTGACACGATCGCTTGAGAACACGCTACAGAGTGAGGCTAGCAATGCATTCGACCAGTTCCAACCTTGCTCAAGTTAACTTTGCAATAGTTTGAAGTTGCCTCAAAGAACAAAGAAAGGCTTGATTGATGACCACCCATTTATATCATGCAGCCACAAGAAAATTCATGTGAATTGCTCACTTAGTAAATCTTCTTAGTTGGTGAACTATTGCCCTGATCTGGGGATCGAACCTGAGACCAATGCCTTTCTTCGAGTGCTTTACCAACTGAGCCTGCCTCAAAGCCAGCAATTCGCAGTGCGAGGGTGAGTTAACAACTCAAAGCGTATAGAAATATGATGCTATATTGATCAACATTCAACATTTGTCACACAGGTCCCGTTAATTCGGGAGGCAATTGCCGGGCTAATTCCAAGAGCCGAAGTATCGGCCCCCCGAACCGCACCACGAAAGCGTGGACAATTTAGAAGTGGTCCTTTTTGGCGCGCCAGCGGACGCCGGCTGTGGCCCAAAGAACAAGTCAGAGCCGAGAGTTGATAAACAAACAAATTATATTCTCAATAATGGCAGATCGAAAACAATACACAAAAATGCACACTCCACAATAGTTGCATACAATATGTCACCAATCAAACCAATCAATCAACGTACTACACAATACAATCAGCCACACTTGAAACAACGGACACGGACAACAATACGCACTACAATGCAGTCGCATGCATTGAACAACCAAGACACTTAAAGACTAAAGAGATAGAAAACCTATTCAGTCCAAAGTTCTTGGAACCAAAGTCTAGATGATACTCTTCCGAGAATCACTCACTCAAAGTCTAGCGTTGTTGTCGTTCCGCAGCCCTCGAAGTTTCTCTTCCAGGAAACCTCCCGTCTTCAATTGGCCACTCTTCAAACTTCAACTTCTTCGCCGGAACACGTCGGCTTCACACCCGCAGCTGTTGCCACGCGTCTTCGCTCGATAGCGGTAAACACACGCTCTTGCCTGTAGCCCGAGCCTTCACCCCTCAGGTGGAAATCCTCTTCATCTCCGGCTTCGTCCCTACCGGACCAAAAACCTCCGCCGACTACACGGCGGAATCCCTACGCGCGCTCTGGCGCTCACTTCCGTCTCCTCCTGATCTCTCATCTCGGCTGCTCGGTTAAATATCTAGCGCGCGACATTCCAGACGGTTCTCGTCATTTCGTCGGCGCGATACGCAGCGAAGGCTGGGAAGAGGGCGAGACGGTTGGAATGCCCTCCGCCGCCGATGACTCAACTCGGTATGACCACGCCCCTTTCGTTCTAGAAAAATCGCGGGCTTGCTGGGCCGCCGATGTGGGGTGAGGAGGTTCGTCTGCGAAGCCACGCTTCCGCGGGGAGAGCGCGCGCCCGGGGAGCCTTGGACGTTTGCTTTCTTTTTTTTTTTCTCTTTTGACCTCGCGGCGTTTCTCTTCTCGTTGTCGCAAGAATTTGGCGGCGCGCTCATTTTTAGCGCTCGTTCTGTGACAACATTGTTTATTTTCAGGAGAAAAAAAATGCAGAATTTTTTCCTGCGGGAGGCAAAGACTAAAGGCTAAAAGCCTGACGAGGTCTCACCCTCTATAACAGGTTCGATAACCAGACCAGGACAAATTTTTCCTTCATTTAGAAGCTTTCCTTTATGAAAAATGCGCATAGACTTTCTTCTAGCTTCATGCTACAAGTGGTGTTTCGTTAGCCCGCAAACATGCATAAGGAAAAAAGGAACAGGTGGCAATGCCACCTTGTGTTTACACATCACTTGCAGTGAAATAGTAGATTCTGAGGGTGTTTCATACATACTTAATTATATGAATGGAGCTGTCTTAAAATTTCTACGTGTCCCCACAAGAGCAAACACAGTCAAAACACAAATTATTAATTATTTTAAGAAGTTAAAAAATAAAAAAACAAAATATAAGAATAATTCTCCAACTCCCTTTAACCCAATGTACTGGCTTGTTGTGCGTGCCCCCCCCCCCCCCCCCCAAAAAAAAAACCTATCGCTGCCCCTGCACCTTCGTGTTCCATAACTTCTACGTAAGATGAAAAAGTTGCGTCTGAGCAAATGTTATGGCTGATTGAAGCTTGTGACACTTCTGGAGCTTGTGTACAAAGAAAAAATAAAAGCAGTGCTGCACCGTAATGGCAGTGCCACCGAATCAACTTGGCACTACATTATTTTTTTTTATTTTATTTACATACTGCAGCCCATTAAGGGCTATAGCAGGAGTGGGTGAAAAAAACACAGCAGAGAATTACAAAAGTACAACTACCGGGAACACACTACAAAATAACACACGAACAAAATACATTATACATAGCAATTTCCTTCAGTACAAAAATAAACATCCAATGATTGGGCACTGCGGGGCGTACATAATAATAGAACAAAGCAAGGAACTATTGGTTAGATACGACTTCTAAGATAAGGCAGGAATTGATTTATCGATGCACTCCTAATCTCCTAATTATGCGCCCTAGTGACAAACTATCAGTGCTGATGGTTGTTATTATGCAGAGTTTCTTGTAAATATACTAGAGAGAACTCTGGCACTAGTGCCTATGAGAGCTGCAATGCATGGTGCTTCAACGAGCATGGGAGTGATGGGTAGTACACATATTTACACATAAGTACACATAGTACACATAATATTCGTACTTCCTGCTCTGTTTGGCTTTGCATAGCTTGTAATAAGACGACAATGCGCAAATTTTCGGCACTTGTGCCTCACCACTTTAATCTTTTAGGCTCACCAATTCAAATTGACTGATGAAAGTCACAATGGTTCGTTCTTTTAATTGAAACAAAACCAAAACACAGCAATAAACAAAGCCACATGTGCGTTTGAAGCCTGCAAGCTTGAAGACTAGGCAAATTTGGGTACTACCCTTCCTTCCCATGGTCGCTGAATGATTGCTGTGTCAGAGTCCTTTAATTTTAGGAACCCTATGGCAACCTAGACGCAATAGGCCATGATAAGGAAGACACAAAATGCCTTTACAAATTATGAATGCTACTTGCAAGTGGTGTCGTACGTGACACAAAGATGACTGCACATTGTGCAAAACGAGCAGGCAGTTTCGCGATGCCTCGTGAATGGCACCGTACATGCTGAATGCTACTTGCCACAGATTCTGGAGTGAAGCGCTCAGGTGTGGCACTTGGCTCAAGCTCCAGCTGGAATGCCGAGGACTGGTTGGGGGCCAAGGACTGTACGCCATACAGGGTGTGCCCTGCGCCAGACGAAGGTGGAGGTCAGAGGGGCAGAGGAGGAAGCACGTTAACGCCAAACAACAGAATGGAACGATACAGATTAAAGAAATAAAAGTTAATAGGTGAAGCGCTGCAACAGATGAAGCACTGTACGTGCAAAGGGCTGCGACAGGTCAAGCAGTGCGACGAAGTGGAACAGCACCTTGCCTCTTCAAGCATCATTCTGTGGCGTTGACTTCTACTACATTTAACCAACTCGGCCAAGATTACTCTCTGAAGTTGAAACCAGAGCACAGCAGTGTTCTGTCTGTCACTACCATCTCATTTGACAGCCTCACTGCTTATATCGCAACATATTCAAATAAGGTTGTAAGAAAGTGTGGTCTCTGAATAATTACTGAAATCAAGGCTTCAACAGATGTCCGTATGGTCAAGAAGAATCATTGAATTCGGGAAGAATCACTGAATCATTGAAGGTTGCGAACAAGACTCCCGTTCTGGGTGCCGAAACGTCTTAATACATCTTTATTTTTCTCTTGAGGTCCGTGGCTTTGTATTTTGACTGAATTTTTAATGTAACTTATTTTCTTTTACTTTTATCGGCTGACAGCTCGATTAATGCACGAGAGTGGGCAGGCATCATTACCAAGAAGACTGCTGTCACGAATGGTTCCTGCTACTATAGGCAGAGAGTACAGGGGGGGGGGGGGGGCTCATGACTCCTTCAGGCTGCTTCGTGGGAAGAAGAGCCACTCTGGTGCTGGCCTGGGATATTTTTTAGGAGCTTTGCTTGGGCTCAAATTCATCGCCAACGGACTGTTGGCCATCTTTGCTTGCAGTTATTGCACAGGGGACTGTTTGTGCTCGTTCCTTTTCCTCTCAGGCTTTTCAAATTTGGTTCATGAGAGTGTGATAGGAACAGAGTTTGGCGCCATGGTCTCGAAACGCAGCAATTGCACGGCTCTTGTGCAAAACAGGTACAGGATGTGCGTGTATGCACCAAGAAAATGAAAGTTTTTCTATGAAATGTCTATTTCATAAAATTTGTTTATCGTCTTCCTAATACTTTCGGTGAGTATCTCTCTCTCTCTCTAAACACACACACACACACACACACACACACACACACACACACACACACGCGCGCGCACACACACACACGCACGCACACACACACAAAAAATATATATATTCAGCAGGAAGTTCAGAGAGTCGGTACGTATAGAAAACACAAACGAGTACACGTGCCAGAGAGCGATACTTTCATGCCTAACGTTTCAGCCGTGGCATGGCCTCCGCCAGAGAATGAAGAGTAGACAAGCATATGCGTCATGTATTGCTCTTTCGTATGTGTACTCATGCGCATGTATGTGTGTGTGTGTATATATATATATATATACACACACACATATATATATATATATATATATATATATATATATATATATATATATATATATATATATATATATATATATATATATATATATATGTGACGCTATGATGAATGGCAGACGTGGCCTGGCTCATACGCCATGTTTTTTCCGTTCTGCGACTTCTTCCTTCTCGGCTTCTACCAACCATCGCTACCTTCATACGTCACATGATTCCCCCTCCCCCCGAAAGAATGCGCGAGCTACAAACTATGAAGCATGAAAATATGGTGTCTCATCATAGAAAAAAATATCACAAAATGGAGTAGTTCCATGTAACACGGCAGTTCCATGCACTTGCACAAAAACATTCACAGGGAAGGCAGTCCAGTGAGATCTAGGAGACCTCAGGTGGGCGAGGTTGGCTGTTGCGTTCTGGAGAGCATAACCATGCATTCGACGTGGAAAATGATGATGACACAGCCTGGATAGTAGCGAAATACGAACAAAGTTTGGAGTCATTGTAGCGTTGGAAGGTTGGGTGTATCATGCATCGGATTTCGAGTCGTGGCTGCGACAGACGCATTGTATCTAGAATGCGCGCTTCTTGAGAGATAGTGACGGCTAGATGCCTGTGTGCTGGCGCCGTGCAAGAAGTGCTTTCGCGTCTTCCTGGGCGTTTTCTGTGGTGGTGCAGTTGGTGTAATAGCAGGTGCAGGGAGTGTTTCTGGTGACGTTTCTTTGTGCGAAAGTGCCTGACATCTTGAATTGGTCTTTGGTTTAGAGATCTTATTCTCCGATGTTCTTTTATTGGTGAGTGCGCTTCCGTTGAATTTTGCGTTCGTCGATGCCCTCGTTGCTGTCTCTCTCGTTGTAGCATGAGTTTATGAACTTGGCTTTGCTGGCTTTCCTGAGGCTGCTCAAGGGATGGCTGCAGTGGCACCTCTTCCGGAATAGGGCATTCATTTCCTTCGGTGTTTGACGTGTCCCGTCGACAGCTGATGCTTGGTGAATTGATGTCTTGCTTGTCGGGCATAGTTGGTAATGCGTCATCATTGCTAGCAGGCTCTTCAGAGGCTTCGGTGACGTGGTTCATTACACACGCTTCCGAAAGACAACTGTGTACGAGGTTTGATGTATCATGTACTTCTGAATTTGTTCGATTCATGAATTGGTGAGCTCTGCATATGGGCACCACAGGTGACATGGCATTACTAGGTTTGAACTGCAGATTTTGGCAAGTCTGAAGTGCCGTAGAAATGACAGGAAGCTCTTTAGGGGTTTCTTTTTCGCTGTTCACTGCGAGTGGTTCTTGCGCCTGGTAGCGTGCGACGTTCGATGCATCTGAGCATTCTGTTTTGTTTGGACTGTCGAGGGTGTGTGCACCGGACGGTGATGCATGAAACCGTACGGAAGAAAAATGGCTTGACAGGGTATTTTTCCGATGCGTCAACTCGTCTATCGTGAACATGGTGTCCTTATGAGGCAAACAGTGAGCGTCAGGAACGCTTGAAGAGCCGCGTGATGGAAAACCGGGTGGTGGCTTACGTAAGCAAGACGACGAGTCAAGTACATTGGGTGCTTGAGTATTGTCTTGATTTGTGTATTGTCTTGATTTGTGTGTGGAAGAGGTTAGCGTTGGTGACATTTGTGACGACGGGAAACCAGGTGGAAGGCTCGGCCTTGTAGAAAAACGGCTGGGATGTCTTTCTATGAGCAGATGACTGACTTCGCCTGACGGGAATTGTAAACTTCTGCTTTGTGCTCGAATGCGTGAAGGCTGCGTATGACTGTGATTACTGGATTTGAATGCATCAATTTGGCTGGTTGTAACCGAATCTTGATTATAGTCTTGAAACCATATGATCATGTTTTCTTTTATCTTTTGCCAAGACTCATCGTTCTCGAAGATGTGGGTGAGGTAAAACTTGAATGCCTCACCTGAGATGTAATCAGTGAAGTTTATGATCATCTCCCGTTCCGACCAGGATGCAGCGGCGGCGTGGACCTCGAATAGGTTGAACCAGTCCTGTACGGGTCCGTCGTCCGCTGATCCGGTGTACTTGGGGATGTCGAGCTCAGTCGATGGTTCTGTCATAGTGCCGGTAACTGAATGCGCCTGAGATCACCTCTTCTGTGGTCGATATTCAGTTGAGGCGTACTGCAGGTGGCTTCGTGAATTATGTGAGGTTGATGAGTGGTGGCCAGGTCTTCATCCTGTCGACTTGTGTGACGCTATGATGAATGGCAGACGTGGCCTGGCTCATACGCCATGTTTTTTCCGTTCTGCGACTTCTTCCTTCTCGGCTTCTACCAACCATCGCTACCTTCATACGTCACATATATATATATTGTCATGATGAAGAAAGACGCTGGGGTTTCTGGCGCGGGGACAGCGAGCTGGGAAAGGCAGAGGAAGACGAAGTTAGATAAAGAACAGCCGGCCTGCAGCAAAGGCGTTGTCTCTTTGTCTTATTTCTCCACGTTACAATGGCGCAGTCGATGAAGAAGACGTCATACGTCCCGGCTTCGTCATCCAGGACGCCCGACGACGTGCAGATGCGGTAAGCGTCGCTTGGGGACGGCGTCAAGGCCTCCTCAGCAGCTGTGCACCTGCCGCCACTGCCACCACCGTTCGGGGATGGCGCCAAGGCCTCCTCGGCGGCTCTAGTATACCCATCACCGGTATTTCTTCATGAAAGGGGACACCGTCTACGCGTCCTTCGCCACGGATTGTGCCGTGAGCACAGGTCGACAAGTGAACCCTGCGGCACAAGCCACCTGTCCGTATCCTCGTGGATCATCGGCAGCGTGGTTCTCTCATCGTAAAAACGCTGTTCACGCTTCCTCGATCATGGAGCCGACAGCCCTCCTGCAGCCGGGAGCACCTGTGCCGCCATTCGGGGACGGCGTCCAGGCCTTCTCGATGGCTCCTGGGCAGGCTTGCCCCGGCCCCACCACGACAGTACATGGCCTGTCGTTGACCGGGAATGCCGTTCACGCTTCCCACTGCGACAACGTCCTGCTCAGTGCTTCATCGGCACCTCAGCCGCTCAGGGGTGCTGTTCAAGCTCCCTCGGCCGAGGGTACCACAGCAGTGAGTACGCTGATCGGGGAACACGTCCCCACTGGCTCCGCATGTGGGCCGCCCGAGAGTGCCACCGAGCTTTCGCGCACCATTGCGCGACTCCGCCTCGAGGTCGGCGCCCTGACAGCGTCGAGTTCTGCGATACTCCCTGCTGCTTTGCCGGGACTTCACATTATCGATGAGGCGTTGGCCGCGGCCGCCTCGCAAGACCATTCAACAACTTCCCCCGAGAGCCGCAGCAAGCTCCAGTATACTCTCGCGGCTCTTTCACACCAACTTGGCTGTGTGGCGTCGCTATTTTCGGGAGCTTCGCCTGCCGTGACACCACCACCGGCTGCCTCCGAGCTACCCGAGTTTCGCGGCTTCCAGGACGATGCCGTCGATTGGGTGGCTACCATCAATGCTCTCGGAGCTCGCAAGGGATGGAGCGACAATCAGAAGTGGTGCGTAGCCTTAGACCGCCTTCAAAATCCTGCTGCTGCGTGGCACAGGTACGAAGGCGTGCGGCAGCAGTCCTGGGCGGACTGGAGCGCCAAGCTCATTGCTGCGTTTGGAAGAATTGAGTCTGACCTCGCTGCTACCTCTCATTCTACCCTCGCCACTACCGAGCAAGGGGCTATTGAGAAGCACAACGACGAGGCAGCTGCACCCTCTGCCAACCTGCCCTACCTCGGAGATCAACCTCACGAGGCGCCGCGCCCCCCTACAGCTGTGCCGCGTGCCCCCTCCCCGGACAGCTTCTCGGAGTACCCTGCGGCAATCATCGAGACAAGCTGGACGGTGTACTCCTCCGGGCAGATCTCTGACTCCGCGTCGACACCTGACACACAATTACCCTTGACCCAACTTAGGACCGCCTATAAAGCACAGAAGCCAGTGAGCCAGCCTCCAAGCTGGTCAGCCTCAAATGGCTTGGATCCATTGACCTGCTGCGTGACGACGGCGGCTCTTCCACAACCAGCCGGAGACCAAGCACACGTCACAACGGCCAGTTTGACCCATAGTAAGGAGCCGCACCATCCCCTGCCACCTTTGCCGTCATTGGCCGATTGCGTGGACGCTCGTAACCTGCCAAATGCCGTCTTCCCTAACGAGCCACAAGTGCCTACTCCACCTGAGGAGGATGCCATCGAAGTCATTCCGGTGCAGTTCACGGTTACTCCGGATGGCGAGGCAACTGGCCATGTCGACATGAACGCACGTGACGGATTGGCAAAAACCTCCACTTCGACCAGCAGTGCATCAGCGAAGCCGCTAGAGCACGACTTGCGTCGCAAGTCTACGCGCAAAGTCTACACAGCGATGTCGCTGATATCTATCGATATAGCCCATCGTACCTTCCCTCGCTCTGAACAACGCAGGCGTCCCCGCTCAGTGTGGGCCGCAGTACTGCATACTGGTGTCCCTGCAATGTCATCCAAGCAGCGAAGGGGTAGTCATCGCGATGGTCCGCCACCAATGCGATCACTCCGCACCAGCCAGTATCACCTGCTGGGTTTACATTCTCCAGGTGACTACATTAACTTGCCGCGCGGACGCGACCTGCAACGACCACCTCGACACAGCCAGGGTCGTCCACCAGAGTACAGGACAGTTCCACAGGACAGCTCGAGGCGTGCACATGACAGACTACCACGGCACTCCCAGTGCCGCCCTCCAGAGAAAATTGCCCTTTGCGCGCACGCAGTCGTGGCCGAGTGTCATGATGAAGAAAGACGCTGGGGTTTCTGGCGCGGGACAGCGAGCTGGGAAAGGCAGAGGAAGACGAAGTTAGATAAAGAACAGCCGGCCTGCAGCAAAGGCGTTGTCTCTTTGTCTTATTTCTCCACGTTACAATATATAGTCTAGTAGATCCTCCGTGAGCGGTCACGGAGGATCTACTAGACTATATGCAACGCTACGGCCACTCAACCACCATGCCTGCCTATATATATATATATATATATATATATATATATATATATATATCCAGCGAGTGTCTTCTGTGAATCCAGTGATGAATAGAAATTGGCTTGAGTGGACAAACGTGCGAAAACTTTTATTGCTCCTACGTTTCGGCCGGGGTCCGGCCTTCGTCAGGGAATACATTGCAAATGTCAACGTGCTGCTTATATACAGTGGGGGCCCCCAACACGTGTCTATTTAATATCAAATGTCACATATATGACAGTGGCACACAAATCAACATGTGGAAGAGCACGATGTGATAATGACAAGACTATATCACGAAATGATAACATACGGTGAAGTCTGCGCAGCAAAAAAAGGCGTTTTTCATAGTCACGGAAAGGATCAACATAACAAGGGTGATAATGTACCACGAATGCATTTAACAATATTGTGTTAAAACAACTTGATGAACCAACAAGAAACATAGGTAAACAACCAGCAACAATGCGCTAAAAGAATTAACAAAAAACAGATGTAAAGCAACGAGAACAGCAATATGTGGCGATAATGATTTGAAAAAAAAAAAACCTTTGGTAAAAGTGAGATACATGGCATTCATGAGAACGAAATATAACAGAATTGTATGTAACAGGCTGAAAACTGATGAAAGCTGCAGACATGTGATAGGGAATTTAGCCTTGTCCGTGACATAGTGATCCCGTTGCTGAACGTGCGCCCAGGAACGTGAGCTTTCCTGCGCTTTCGTTAATGCCGAATGACAGTGCTTTAAATTTGTAGATGAGAAATGATTCGCGTGCTTCCCGTTCATGGTGAGACTTAAAACCAGATTCTAATATGGTTGCTGTTAGGTTATCGAGTGAATGTCCTGTCGCATTCAGGTGCTTAGATAGGGGTAGGTTAGGAAAAGTTGTGACATGCGCCTTGTGGTTATTAAACCGCAGTCTGAATGGTGTCGCTGTTTGGCCTAAGTACTGAAGCTTACAGACTGAACACTCAAGTAGGTACACACAGTTACTTGTATCGCAATCGTAATCACCATTAATTTTCATTGTGAAATTTGACGCCGAACTGTGGGCTGAAATAGAGGTGGTCATGTGTACGCAAACCTTGCAACGTGGTTTGCCACAAGGGTGGCAACCTGAATAGGCAGGATGAGTTAGTACAGATGAAGTCAGCATATTGTGCAAGTTTCTCGACCGGCGATAGACTACACGTGGCGATTCCGAAAATATGTTTTTGAGACGGTCGCTCTGCATAAGAATGTTGTGGTGCCTTCGTAGGATGTGGTTAACGTTTGGTGCTGATGCGGAATACGTTAATATGAGGTTTGTAGCTGGTCGCTGTTGAGCAGGCTTGTTGGAGTGGAGGAGCACGCTCCTGTCCACTTCATTAGCACGTTTAATGGCATCGTCAATTATCTGAGGCGGGTACTTTTGTCTTCTTAGTGCATCACTGAGCTTGTCACAATTATCCCTGAAGTCAGATTGTACGGAGCACAACCTTTTAAAACGGAGCGCCTGGCTGTATGGTATGCTTGTCTTGTTGTGTCTTACGTGGCTACTTTCAAAATGAAGGTAGCGGTGTCTATCAGCCGACTTTCTGTAAAGCTTTGTCGTTAGTTTATCACCTGATATGCATACCGTGACGTCCAGAAAGTTTATGTTTGATGCTGAGTAGGCGAGCGAGAAGGAGATTGATGGATGAAAATTGTTAAAGCTTTCCACAAAAGACAAAAGTTCAGTTTCCCCGTGATGCCATATCAAAAAGATATCGTCAATAAAGCGCTTATAGTATAACGGTTTTAGGGCGCACGTGGCAAGAAACCTGTCCTCCAATGTGCCCATGAATATATTGGCGTAATTCGGTCCTATCTTCGTGCCCATCGAGGTGCCACTCGTCTGTACATAGTGAGTTTGATTAAATTCGAAGTTATTCAGTTGCAGAATTAGTTTTAAAAGAGAGGCTAGAGTTGAGCTGTCAATAGGTTTGTCTAGCGAAGATTCGTCATATGCACGTATTACGGACTGAATGCCGTCGTCATGCGGGATATTCGTGTATAGAGAAGCTACCTCTAGAGTGACTAGTAGCGCTTTGTCGGGGACGTCAAGATCAGCAATGTCACTCAAGAAATGGTTAGTGTCTCGAAGATACGAGGGAAAGGAGGCGGGAATTACTCTGATAAGAGCGTCAATGTAGCCGGAAAGAGGTTCAGTAACCGTACCAATAGCCGAAACTATTGGACGACCGGGGTTATTTGGTTTGTGCACCTTCGGTAATAAATAAAACCTTCCTGCAACAGGACTAAGCGGTATTAGTGATTCCATCGTCTTTTTACTGATGCACCCTTTTTGTAAAAGTTCCCCAAGGGCCTCGGCAATAATACGTTTGAAGTCCTCAGTTGGGTCGTGACTGAGCTGCCTATAGTATGCAGTGTCATCTAACTGTCTCAATGCTTCAGTGATATAGTCGGAGGTATTCATTACCACTACTGCACCGCCTTTGTCAGCGGGCTTGATAACAATGTCTGAACGGTTCTGCAATGTCCTAATGGCTTTCCTTTCATTTGAGGTCAAGTTGTGTTTGAAAGAATTTTTCTGGTTATATGCTTCAAGAATATCGTGTTGGACAGCTGAAATGTACATATCAAGGCACTTGTCACGTTGTACCGGTGGTGTCCAATGTTTACTGGATGACACGCTGTTGGATGAGGATCGTTCATGAAAAAATTCACGTAGTCTCATGTTCCGCGCGAAGTCGTCAAGGTCCTTTACGAGCTGAAATTCATTGTACCTGCCAGTTGCCGGACAGAAGTTGAGACCCCGAGAAAGAAGAGACATTTCAGGGTTTGTAAGTTTGATGTTCGAAATATTGATAATGTTAGTAAACTGGTTCTCATTATCAATAGCCTGACCGGATATATTTGAAGCACCGGTGGACGAGAGTGCTGGTAGCGGTGAAGGTAGAACGTTATCGCGAACCATCTTTGCAGATTTCCTTGCTTGGATTTCTAATCGCTTCCTTTGTTCGTAATCTTGAAGCAAAATGCGTTCGTCGGAACTAATTGAATGGGCGCTTCGTAACTGTCGTTCTTGGTTGCTTAAGTTCTTTGCCAATGAGCTGTAGTGTTTGATTACAATGCGGGTAAGGTCCAAAGACGCTTTCCCCAACGTGTCATTCCAACGTTCTAAATTATGGCTAGACATTTCTGATGTAGCTGGTTTGAAGGAAAGCTGAAGGCCTTTTGGTACTTTTTGGGAAGCCACGTATGACGACAATGCAAACTCATGCATTTCACATCGAACACGTTTTTCAATAACTTTCCTAATCTTTAGGAAATTACTGGAGTGTACAGTTACACTGGTGGGGGCATTCGCGAGTCAATCACGGGAAGTATTCACAGTTGTAGAACGATTAGCACTTCTCAAAGAATATGGATGGGAACATGAAGAATCAATTTCAGACCTTTTAGTTGCGTTGCGGGGGTGCCTCTGTGGTTGAGGTGGCAAACTGGCTTCGGTAGGAGGTCTTTGTGGACTCGGTGTGCTGGCGAAAGCCTGGCTGGTGCGTTGATGTTACGGAGGTAGCAAGCGAGTCGAATCCCGCTTGGACGGCTGGGTGGTTGCGTGGTCGTCCCAGGAAGATGGCGACGAATTAAAGAGATGTCGAAAAGACAAGTGCTTGATGTGACTGGCCATTACTGCAACTCCTTCAAAACTAGGGTGAAGGCCGTCGGCTGCAAAGACGCGATTTGACGGGAACCATTCCAAGGCATGGTCGAGGAAATACACTTGTCTAGAGCGTCGACAAAACATACGCAAGCGGCTGTTAAAGTCGCACGCCTCACGGTTGCAGTGTCGGACCAAAGCTTCGTTGTTGCCACCACGGCGGCGGTTTAGGCTCCTAGGAAGGATCAGACTGGCGTATATACGATGAATGTTGGCCCTTTCGCTGAAAACAACATCTAGAAGGTGCTTGTACCTTGAGAAGGTCACACGTCCGCTGCTTTTCACCAAATCATTGGTGCCAATGTGGATGATCAGATGTGTCGTCGTGAGTGGAACCAACTTCAAGAGTTCCGGGACATCGTCTATACACGCACCGGGCTTGCTAATGAAGGCTGGTGTGCCTTCTTGTTGTGGGTCAAAGTGATGAAAAATATACTTCGTTTGTGAGTCGTCTATGACCGCAGTTTTCACGGCAGTCCTTGGTAACTTCACACAAGTAGTTCTCGACGTTGTCCGTGCGGGATTCATAGTCTTTGGATATCCAGCGAGTGTCTTCTGTGAATCCAGTGATGAATAAAAATTGGCTTGAGTGGACAAACGTGCGAAAACTTTTATTGCTCCTACGTTTCGGCCGGGGTCCGGCCTTCGTCAGGGAATACATTGCAAATGTCAACGTGCTGCTTATATACAGTGGGGGCCCCCAACACGTGTCTAATTAATATCAAATGTCACATATATGACAGTGGCACACAAATCAACATGTGGAAGAGCACGATGTGATAATGACAAGACTATATCACGAAATAATAACATACGGTGAAGTCTGCGCAGCAAAAAAAGGCGTTTTTCATAGTCACGGAAAGGATCAACATAACAAGGGTGATAATGTACCACGAATGCATTTAACAATATTGTGTTGAAACAACTTGATGAACCAACAAGAAACATAGGTAAACAACCAGCAACAATGCGCTAAAAGAATTAACAAAAAACAGATGTAAAGCAACGAGAACAGCAATATGTGGCGATGGTGATCTGAAAAAAAAAAAAAAAAAACCTTTGGTAAAAGTGAGATACATGGCATTCATGAGAACGAAATATAACAGAATTGTATGTAACAGGCTGAAAACTGATGAAAGCTGCAGACATGTGATAGGGAATTTAGCCTTGTCCGTGACATAGTGATCCCGTTGCTGAACGTGCGCCCAGGAACGTGAGCTTTCCTGCGCTTTCGTTAATGCCGAATGACAGTGCTTTAAATTTGTAGATGAGAAATGATTCGCGTGCTTCCCGTTCATGGTGAGACTTAAAACCAGATTCTAATATGGTTGCTGTTAGGTTATCGAGTGAATGTCCTGTCGCATTCAGGTGCTTAGATAGGGGTAGGTTAGGAAAAGTTGTGACATGCGCCTTGTGGTTATTAAACCGCAGTCTGAATGGTGTCGCTGTTTGGCCTAAGTACTGAAGCTTACAGACTGAACACTCAAGTAGGTACACACAGTTACTTGTATCGCAATCGTAATCACCATTAATTTTCATTGTGAAATTTGACGCCGAACTGTGGGCTGAAATAGAGGTGGTCATGTGTACGCAAACCTTGCAACGTGGTTTGCCACAAAGGTGGCAACCTGAATAGGCAGGATGAGTTAGTACAGATGAAGTCAGCATATTGTGCAAGTTTCTCGACCGGCGATAGACTACACGTGGCGATTCCGAAAATATGTTTTGAGACGGTCGCTCTGCATAAGAATGTTGTGGTGCCTTCGTAGGATGTGGTTAACGTTTGGTGCTGATGCGGAATACGTTAATATGAGGTTTGTAGCTGGTCGCTGTTGAGCAGGCTTGTTGGAGTGGAGGAGCACGCTCCTGTCCACTTCATTAGCACGTTTAATGGCATCGTCAATTATCTGAGGCGGGTACTTTTGTCTTCTTAGTGCATCACTGAGCTTGTCACAATTATCCCTGAAGTCCGATTGTACGGAGCACAACCTTTTAAAACGGAGCGCCTG
>WOVY01001858.1:1030000-1098453 GCA_013436015.1 Rhipicephalus annulatus | reverse complement strand
AGTGAAGTTAGTGAACCTCGTGATCGCTCAGGAAGGTGGCGCTATTCACATCAACGAACAATCGGAGCTGTAGTAAGTGTCATCTATATACTGTTAAAACAAAAGTCGATGTCATGTACTTCCTAGTCGGTTGCCTACGCTACACTTTAACTCAAATGCTAAGTGCTGGCTTGTGTGAAAGGTCGTAGGATGTGAGGGCGGGCAGAAAACGACAGGTCATGTGTGAATTATAGCGGCGGACATTTTGACGCACGTGTCAACTTGATGACCTCATGTAAGATCTGAATGGAATAAGAACAAAATTGGGGGTCACCATAAATCTAGAATTGTCTATGCTGATCTTACACAAGTCAAGATAAATCTAAACGCAAGACAAGATACCCTCCATCTAAACCAGCCACAGCGCCATATCATACTTGTACATATTTCACTGCAAAATAAAATGCTTTACTACGCTTAACAAGATTTCCATCTAAAGCTAATCACACAAGCTCTGAGTATCATGTACAAGGACACCGCAGATTCATTGCGCAACAATGACGTAGATGGAATGCTGACGTATGCATCGGGAAATGTCAGTACGTCAATTGATTTCTTAATTAAACATGTCACTTGACATATGCATCCGTACGGGCAGTTTCAGTCTTGGTTGGCGTCTGCATATATCTTCGCACATTTTTTTGCTAACTAGGAGGCAAGCACACACTCTAAAAGACTGGATGTAACGTAGGTGCCTTATCGAGATCCTCAAGAAGCACCACTAAGGGATCTGAAAAATTAGGGGGAAGGGTTGTTATCTTGAAACTTCTATACATCGCGGTATGTTGTTAACAGATTAATACCTAAATGGTACAGTCACTACACTGACAACTGCAGCGCAACAAAAGACAAGGACTATGGAGAACACAGAATAGCGCTGATCTTACAACTGAAGTTTATTTCAAAACGCAGCAGAGTATAAAAAAAGAGGCTTGTCCAAATGGTTGCTGACGAGGGGAACGAAATGCGCTGAAGAATTCGAAGTACGACTTTCGTGTTGTCGCCACTTTTGGTGCACCTTTGGGAGCGTTCACTTGGGACAAATCAAGGTTAGGCTTAGCCGAAATTGTGCGATGTCCCCAAGTGCTGCCAAGCTAGGTAGGCCAATCACAAAAGTTTCAGGAGCAGTTTTGCAATGAAAAAAAAAAGAAGGCACGTCGTACGCTCAAGCTCCCCAGAGAACGGCGTACCGTCAAGGGAAAATGGTCTACATAAGTAACTCGTCGTTATGACGCCGCCACTAGCATGGAACGAGGTTTGGTTGTCTAAAGCAGTGCGCTGGGTGTTGAGGGGTCACTACTTCGCATCTCTAGTCGAGTGCTTCGGTATTGTTTTATTGTTCACATAACGTTTTAGGAAAAAAACAAAGAGGTACCTTTCATTTTTCTCCCTTATAACGGTTTGCGCTCACACACACACACACACAAAAAAAAGGGGGGGTGGTCAGGAATACTGTACCAACAAGTCCGAAAAGCTACATTGTTATGGTTTCGTGAATAAAACTTGATTCTGACTCTGGCTGACAGAACAAAGAAAGAACACCAAACAAAAAAAACGACATAATGGTCGCCGTATGTAATGTTTCACTAATTATTTATTTAGTTTGCTTATCGTGTCATTAGTTTTTTTCACTTTGCACGATTACAGCACCAGAGATAAGCATCTGATGAAGCTGGATTAAGGCTTCTGCTGTTCTCACAGTTGATTACATTACTCTACTTAAATTGAATCAGTATATACAGTATCGGTTCCCCACTCATCGAGGTGTCAACGAGCTAGTTACTGTTCATGTTACATACAAAATCCGTATCTGCACTTCTGGAAGAAAAAGAGAACAGAGAGAATATCAGTCTTTGCCCCGCAGGCCTCTATTTCTCAAAATTAGCTAGCTCTTTTTTCAAGTTGTAAGCGTTTATTGTTATCATGAACTAAAAGCGAGTGCAGGCAAAAGGAGATAGGTCCGTCATTGCTCCTAAATCATGAAAACTAATCATGCTTGGTCTTCCCAAAGAGAGACTAATAATGTGGCACATACGCCATATTATGGTGTTATGTACTGTACTGGCTTCCGTTATCAATAAATTTTTTTTCGCTGCGCTAAATTCGTGACCAACAGCTAACACTATTTTGCCATGAATATTGCGGCATTAAGTGGGGGAAATTCACTGTGGTGTCGCTTGATTTCACTCATCTAACAGCCACGTAAGGTGGCTCACACTGCATGCTGCAGGTGGTCAACTGCAGTAAAGCATGGGCACCACAAGGGAATTGTGCACCAGCATACAGCGGTATCATTTCCGTGATCAAGACAAGCGATCAAATTATCAAGGCACAGCGACAAAAAGCAAGGTGGCACACGAAAGCTGACCTATCTTTCTGTACGAATTTCCTCTACACCTTGGGGTTTTATTTTTAATCTATGGAGACGAAACCGTTTGGAGTAGAGGTACACAACATTATTACCATGCCTAGTGCAAGATTTCTTATGTTGTTGATTTTGACTACCTCTTATACCACAATGTTCTAAAATGCTCTTATCGAAAGAGCCACATTGAAGAAATAGGTGCAAGTAGACATAACGACTACCCTTTTAGAGTAAGCGCACCTAGACCACCTTCTTCAACCATCACCGTCAAGTCCTGACACACTTGTCACTTCGCACCAATGGAGCCAGAATAAAGTATTTCAAGAATTGCCTCTTGTCAGTGTGGGACATATATGTAGCTCTTCGCTACCTTTCTAATCAATTAAAAACGCAGTCATCCTTCTCGAATTTCACAGCCATGTTCTCGTAATTTACGTCACGCTCGCTGACCGTGACATAGTGTAAAATGTTGAGAAATTGTTGCAAGTTCTCTTCCGACCTACGTGAAAATTTTGAATCATTCTTACAGATATTACTTAGTAACTCGAGAAAACACTCGAGATGAAGCAAGTGTAAGCACTGATGATGACAATCAGGTCTATCCATTTAATATAAAGTCATGTGTTATGCCATGCAAACGCGTTGTCGTTTGTTTTTAAAATTTCACCTGAGCGATTTATATACGGTATAATACAAATTAGAGTAGCTTGTTATGAGATAAACTGTGCATGAAATATCTCGCATATTCGCAAGTCGCTCTTTTTTTTAAGTACTGCAGCCACTAAAGATTTGGTAAATACGGAGTGGAACATACAATGCACTTAGGCGAGCATCCAAGTAAATTATAAATAAACTGTTGATGAGTAAACAATGCACACTCAATACAAGAACATCGATGTGTAAAAACGTCGTCATAAGACATTAGATGAATTCAGTGCAAAATAACAAAAACGCCGACCAAGGTGAAATACACAAAATATAAAAAGACGTTTTGGCTCCCCACATGGTAGCCGAAACGTCTTTTTGAATTTTGTGTATTTCACCTTGGTCGGCGTTTTTGTTATTTTGCGCTGTGTTTGTCCCCGACCAGACAGGATTCCATCGGACTCTTGACTATAGAAGAATTCAGGTATGCTTTAGCGAATAGAAAACAAGAAAAATGTCGTAGGTTGTCTGGAGAGAAGATATCTCAATGTAGTTACCTTCTCGTGTTTCTTCGCATGACAAGGTGTTCCGTCTGGAGCAAATATAATTGCTTCTTTTGTTTTTCTATCTGAAGTCTGGAAGATGCAGCGAAACGAGCAGTGGTCTGTCGAAAGCGCCTGTAATATATTGGAGAACATTGTGCAAAACAGGCAAAAAGGTGATTATTAATTGAGATCCAGGATTCAGTTCTTATTTACTTAAAATATACGAGAGGTTACCTAAGGGACATATGATTAATTATAGTTTCGGGGATATTATTCCTCAAAACTATGACGTAATTCTAAAAGAAGTTGTAGTAGAGGGCTCTGGTAATTAGGAACCGCAGGGTTTTTTAACGCGCACTAAAGTATAAGTGCAACAGCTGATAGCAATTCCACTCTGAATTCCACCTAGCGCATTTGGTGTCGAAGCTCCGTGTTTCGGGTCGGGTACAGAGCAGCGTTAAAGGGACACTGAAGTCAACTATTAAGTCAAAGTTGATTGTTTAAATGGCGGTCCAGAAACCTCGTAGTGTTAATTTTTGTGCGAAGGAAGGGCCTATTTTGAAATAAAATCACGTTTTAGTGCTCCGCATCGAGTTAGCACACTTCAAATTACCCGCCTCAAGAAGCGGACCGACTGGACCGACTCACGTCACTGTTGCCATGCGCACCGTTTCCCGGCTTCACTGCACTAGTAGCAGTAGACCAAAAGCAGCGGAAGCCACAGCAGCAACAACGGCTATTGATCAATTGCCTTTCATTGGCTTCGAGATTGACACTTTTGCTTCAACTGCGCCCCACTAGATGACACTACCTGTCTCGTGTAACAACGCGAAAATGGAATTTTGAACCACTCGCGCCATTCTTCATAGTAACGTCCGGCAATTTTTTTTTTCATGAATCAAACAGAAATGAACAAGCAGCACTTTACTGCAGCTCTTGATGCACGGAAGCTTCTTTATTTAGTGCAGGTAGATCAATTACTAGTGATTAATTGTAGGTGGTCCGTCTGATGTCATAGGGATCATTTTGAAAATGTCCTACTGCGGCATTTGTGTCCTTGTGCATTTACCTTAACTTCTGGATAAATAGCGCACTGTTGTTGATGATATTGTCATTTTAGATGTTGACATACATTGAGCTTACACTCTGACGTAAAGTGTTATTTGACTTAAGTGTCCCTTTAATGCTGCAACATCGCTGTGGCTGAGAAACTTTTCATTTGGATTGCAAGCTGGGTTCGTTGAATGTGGTGCATGCTACTTGGTTAGTGTTAACACACACACACACACACACACACACACACACACACACACACACACACACACACACACACACACACACACACACACACACACACACACACACACACACACACACACACACACACACACACACGCGAAAAAATATTTGTTTGGAACGAATATGGCATATTTACATCGGTTGTTTTAAAAATGAAGAATATGAAAGGTAGGAACGCGAGAACGCAACACTAGGTTAATGCAAAAAATGCAGAGCTGTATGTACCTTCTTGATCTTGTGGTCAGGGAAAAACTTCTTGCAGTAATCTTCTGCACTGATGACCGACCCTGGTTTCACGTCAAGACGGAGTGGATGATGGTTTTTGTCTTTATTGTATTTTAGGCACGATGATTTTGGTGATCTGCATATGAAAGCATTGTATTTAACAAAAATGGTTGAAACATATTGACGCAAATAAGAAACAACTTGAACAAACTGAACGGTGGTGATTCGCTGTGTATTTTTCAGTTGCATTCACAGATGTTACTCTCCAAGTTTTGATCGAACCACCACTATGTTCCAAAAGGCAGCAACACACAAAGGCGCTTTTAAGGAAAGAAAAAAAAAACTGGTTCAATCCGTAAGGTTAGCACATTTTAAGTACTACAACCTCCAGAAAAAGCTTCACAGAGCTTCTCTGTAGTCGTGGTTGTTGAGCTGTATCATTGTGCACACCAGTCATCTCAATATGAAAAATGATTATTATGACATGGCTTGGCTAGATTTAAGCGTTTGTTGATATAAAAGTAAGTGACAGCAACAATAAAAGAAAAAAAATTGAACTCATATTAAAAATTGTTCTTTCAAGCTACGGAAAAATGCCACTCTTCATAATTTCAATGAACTTGATAAGCCCAAAAATAAAATAGAAGCAGTGAGTTTATCGCACCAGTCCAGCAAAGTCATACGTTTCGATTGCGTATGCGAGAGCGTACATCATTATTCATTGGTATAAATTGAATTATATTGTTTTCTAAGGCTTTATGAGTTTAAATTCCTAAAATTTTTTTAAGGCAATGTAGTCAAAAAACAAAAACAAAACAGATTTCAAAAGCCTCTATTATTACACTGCTATTAACACTGAAAACCTTGGGCTAGAGAGCTTTCACTTGTTCGATATTATGTGTATTGAAAAAAGTAGCATAATAGAGTTTAAAAAGAAGTATCAGGCTGATTTGAATTATTGTTTCACTTTAGCGTATGCCTAAATGAATAGAATAAAATTATGGCACGTGTTATCACATGTCAGAACTTAACGAAAAGGACACACATAAATATTTTCACGATTGCAGAGAAAAAAGCAATAACTTACTGGATGAAATCTTTCAGCGCGTGTTTGCTGCACAGCGACCACTCATTATTGTGCATACCACCATGATATGGGCTCATAATGTAACCATGGATTGCTTTGCAAGTTTCTGCACCTTCTTCACCATCGTGGGCCAAGCTTAGCCTGAAAAAAAGAAATATCGCTAGGTGTGTACATAACAATAGCGATGCATAGACTGAATTGTTTTTTTTTGTTCACAGAGTGCAGTCACATAATCCTGATGTCTGCAATGGGCAGGTAGTAGCATGAAAAATGAAATTAGAATTTACCCGTTTGCAGTGTTAACTTACGAGAATAACGATATCTCAGAAAATAAAGTTTCCAATTTAACGCAACTACTGGGGATCAAACCAGGGACGAAAGCCTCCCGGGGGCAGGACGCCAGGTGGCAACGCTGTCGGGCGGACAATTGGTAGAAAGATAAAACGTTAGCGATTCGCCTGAAGGGCGAATCAATAGCAAGAAATCAAAATGTTTGACGAATAACGACAGGCAGCTCAATATTTGCAGCGCACCGTTGTAGCACAAGGAAGGACACCCGAAAAGAATGCAGATACACACAAGAAAAGCGCGGACTAAGAGCTGCCACAGATTTTACATCTTTGTATTTCAATAATGCTTTGAAAATTTTAAAGGTTATATGTCACGAAACAACGACATGATTATGACAGATGCCGGGGCAAGGGCTTTCGAAATTTTTACCATGCGGTGTTCTTTTATGTGCATCTAAATGAAAGTGCAGTCGTCCGCATTTTGCCTGCATAGAAATGCAGCCGCCAAGGCCAATATTTGAACCTGCGACCTTGTGCTCAGCAGTCGAGTGCCACAGCCATAACACCGATGTTGCCTTCCCTGTCCTCCATGTAGGGTAGCACACCAGTGGTTCTAGACTGGTTAACATTTCTGCCTTCCCTTTCTCTCTTGTTCCCTCCTGTTGCGGCTATTTGTTCAAAAGAGTCTAGCCAACGCGAAACGGGGACGTTACAATTATAGCTTGAGGATTACGATGCAAAAGTAGCAGCACAGACACATAAGACACCAAACAAAAAAAAGAAGAAAAAAAGAGAGGACACACATGGCTTTTTTTTGTAGTGTGTCTGTTGAGCTTGAGTGCAAATTTTGCCTCAGCATTATCACCCAGTAGGTACAAATTTATTTTTACTGCAAGGGTGCGAAGGGAAGCATGTGGGTTGACACCATATTCGTAATTTGCACCACCCAAGCAGAAGCGGGTTGCCGCCATAGAATAAACGAAAATAGACGTAAAGTAGCACCCAAAGTTCGTATTACGGAACATTGCACTCATCGGTTGTTAATATAAATTTATGTACAAGTATTATAAATTACGCTTTCCAAGGAATATACGATAACAAGGTCAACTGGGAGAGGAAAAGTTACTGCCTTTTTACCCCTCACCGCTCTATAATAGACAAAGTTAACCCTCACGTTTAGTAGAGTCATTCACTCTACCAGCGTAAGCTTTTTTTCTCTGCGTGTGGACCATTGCATTACGTCCAGATTTCAATTCTTTCGTACGGCATATGCGGGGGGGTCATTTGAGAGTGCTCTGGCCGTGTTTCAAATGGCTGAAGTCGGCCCCTTTAAGGCTGCATAACGAGAACAAGCAGCTTTAGAGACCATAATCCACCTATTTGATCATCTATTGGCCAGCAAACTTTTGCGGCAGTTCTTAGTTGCTATTTTACTATTTTTATAGACCAGCAATTGCAGCAGCTGGAAAATGGTCGGTTGAATGTGCCATTAGTACTTTCGTTTTTTATTAAAAAGAATTGAAATGTGTAAGCTTGTACACTCGACATATTATAACTAGTTATTTCGCATAATCGTCCATCATCCCGTGTCCTTTGACCAAGCAAAATACCTCCTTGACTGCACACACACACACACACACACACAAATATATATATATATATATATATATATATATATATATATATATATATATATATATATTGCGGTGACTACTGTTAGAGGGCGAGAAAAGACATAAGTAGTCCACTAAACTTTGTCGTTTGGTGCTTAGGATACATTTTGCGTAATGTGCCTCGGAGAGGGAGTAATTTATGACCGCAAGTTCAGACGCGCCCAACTCAAAATCAGCACTATCTTTAAAGCTTCAAGGAGTGTACTCAATGTTATCGACTGTCAAAAATCGAAATAAAAACGTAATGGTACTATAATGCAGGCCGTCATGAGGACCATCGAATAATTTCCCAACCAATGATGAGTAAACGATTTTTTTTTAGCTCAGCAGCAAAAACACCACCCAGAAGCCACCGTCGTATTTTCAAGGCAGCTTGCAGGCAAACACAACCCAAGAATTTCGGTGCTCACTTCGATCTGTCGGATACATCGATCGCATTCCACGAAAATTGGGTAGTAGAGTCTCATTGAAGTTTGATACCCATTGTAACACAAATGTGCGTGTGATTGCTGTATATGTGGTGTCCACTGCGAATTGTCACATGTAACATAACTGTACGTGATGTGCTACAGGCGTAGCAACTAAACGGGTACTCACAAGTGTCCCAATTCGTGAACCATTGTGTGTATTCCAGAATAAGTGCCTGGATTGTCTTTTCCAAATGCAACCTTGTCTTTGTTGCAAACACCTCCCCGCCGTGCCATTCCTTTGAGTGAAAGTAACGTTTAATATATATTTCTTTTGCAGCATGTTGCACGCACTGATAACAAAATAACATAAGAGAAGCCGTTGCAGTTAGGCTTTCAATACGATGTTACGCGTAATTGATTTCTGTTAATTGTTACCATATATGCCTGGCTGCTAAAGTGCCTTCGTTTGTTGCAAGCCTCAGGAGAACTGATGGGAACCTTCACAACTGCTCTCATGAGATAACGCGGATCACGCATGTAATAGAATTTATTTTGCAAGTAGCTTGAGTTACTGAGATGGCGTTAAAATAATCAATGATCACGCATGTAGAAATTTCAAAGTGTCTTTGTAAAAAAAAAAACGATTATTGACGATCGATAACCATTCTCGCCGTGTTAACAGTGTACGGCAAGTGCTAATTGTTTGCACTATTTTGATTGTTACTTTCCCTGACCACACATTTGCCTAATAAATGCGCCAGACTTTGACGATTTAGCTGCTTGGTTCTTTCTTGTGCGATATGGTCACTACGAATGGTCATGTTCACAAAGACTAGAACTGAATGAACCTGAAAAAATGCAGGTGTGGATGTTTGCTAGCAATAATATACTTGAAATAAATGACAATAGCAAGAAAGTAAAGTCAAAATCGAATTCTCGGAGCAATACAGAAAGTGAAAATGAAAAAAAAAAATGTTGACGGTGTGCAATGCTACGCTCGAGTAAAATCTGGTCTTCTTGTCAATTACTAAAAAAACGTTTTCGAAACTGGAAGGTTAACTTCAGTGGGCCTTTCGTAAATGATAAGCTCTTGGTGACTCTTAGTGGTGGCTCTTGGTGGTGGTGGAATGTAATAAGGGATAGTTTTAGGGCACTTTTCGGTTTAATAAAAGGGATCTTCAGTTGCCATCGTGTTGGGAAAGAAGCCGTGCATGTCAAATATTGACTCTTTTGTACTCTTATGCTGCAAAATGAATACATGATTTATTCATTCACCAAAAAACTGAAAGTGCATACGTAATAGACACTTCGTTTTTTTTGCAATTTCAGCAATTCGATATTTGGGTATTTCGCGCATTTTTTCCCGGTGCCCTGAAGTTTGAATTAACGAGCTTTTACTGTAATGAACCGTTCAAGCGACACTGAGGAAACTTCCAGACGTCTAAAACACCACAAGAAGAAAGACACTCAGAGAAAGAGCGTCAACTCGCAGCTCGCTGTTTTTCTGTGTGTCTTTCTTCTTGTGGGCTTTAGGCGTCTATAAGTACCCTAAGTATGGCAAAACAACTAGCCCAGCAACAAGTACTTTTAATTTACATTCAAGTGACCTTACGTGAACATTTTTATGTTTTTTAGAGGTGTACATAACAATTAGCCTGAGAGAATCAGCCTCAGGACATAGCTGCCGCGGTGGAGATGGATATGTCGAACAACATCTGCACAAAACCTTAAGACTTTGAACCTGTCGAATAGTCCTTATGAAGTGCGATATTAGTGGCTGGAACCTTCGAAGACTATTTGCAGTGTCGGTGATATACATTGCTTATGCAATTGTTGTAATAATATCGTCGTCGCAGCTCTAAATCACCACATATAAGGAACACATCTACACTGATTCACTGGGCATCTTTAGTGTTACTCTCTAACTACAGCTCCGGTTCTTAGGCATTAGGAAGCCCGTTTGAGGCGCAGAAAGTAGGTAGGCAAAACAACGCTTTAGGCCTTCACTATAATAAATGTTTTTTACAGAAATATAAATATTTTCAAATCAGGACATGTGCGGCCAAAATTAGCAACAGGAAAACAAAGGAAAATGTTGTTTATTACGGCATAAAGGCATCCACAGTGAAACATAAGAATGCATTGTTTTCTTTTCTCACTTGTTTTGTAGAACACAGTGTCTCAATTTATTCAGCAGCACGACGAGTTCAATCCCCACATTGTAATCAACATAACCTTTGGTGTCATACTAATCAGAATGGCTGAGAAAAGAATACAGGGGCAGATAGACAAGCGGCTAAACGGCCAAAAAGTGATAGACACCTTCTATGGGCAGGGTCAAACCTCGTAGAAAAATATCTTAGTCTACTGGTGATGAATACTTTAAAATTAAATTACAATCAAAACGAAGGCTACATGCACATCTTGCTTCTCGTGCTTCTCACTATCATTTCCCTTACGGCTCACCGCTATTTTGCCTTCGCAAGCCGCTCGCCCCTTCTTAGCCACGTGGCATATGCTGACCGGCGCGTCCTGCTTCATTTCTGCTGGTTGTTCTCCGTGAGCTGGTTCAACTACAGATGACCAGGTACAGTTCCTGAGGTTTCGAGACAATGTTGCACGATATCCTCAGTAATTGTCTCAAACTGCGCCCCAAAGCAAAACTTCAGCTTAAATGAGGTTCGTATAGGCGGTGAACTTGTAAGTGGCCTTTTGTATGTATTTGTAGACATTTGTGAACATTTAGGCACAGACCACAACGTTGACAACTATGGGTGTTGTAAACGTGAATCCTAAGCTCTAATTCAATCTTGTTTACCAAAATCGTGTCATAGGAGTGCTAAAAAAAGAGGCATTTGCTTCAAATCTAGTCTGTACTTGTAACATCATTAGGCACGCGGTAATATCTTTAACATTGATACAATATTTGAAACTCCGTAACATCCTTGCCCAAAATCAATATTACCTATAGCATTGCCAGCGTCCTCACCAGACTTGTCTTTATAAACAATAGGTCTCCTGAAAACAGAAGTACACAGATGTGACTCAAGAGAACTTATGGAGCAGTTATTAAGTGGTTAGCTGTCCATACTTATATTTTTTACGTTCGCTCGCACACCGTGATTGCAAGTATACGTTTCACACTGTCGTTCTTGTTGAGTATCATCACGTTGCTGTCGATTATCCATGACATTATAAGAATGTTAACGCCAGTGAGATTTGTACTGCAAGTTAATAAAGCTGATTGGGAAGTGCAATCACGCCATTAGGTATTCTGTTTCACAATCTCGTATCGCGCGACCAGCTTTTTCTGGGAAGTAATCATGATCATCGAAGTCCATCTGCATGGCAAAATATTACCGCGGCTTTTAAACGTTTTTGCGATAAAAAATGATTTCATTGAACTTGCGTTTTCGCGCAAAGCAGATAAAATAAGGAAAACACAGACCTATAGGCAGCACAGTTGACATTATCTGAAAATATGTAGCACTTGTCCGCCAGAAAAATAATAATACTGTCATAGCTACTTCTACAACCTAGGGGTGTAACTGCTCATATTTATAGCCCGATCGCAGCATGGGCCATTAGATAGGATTGATGAACGAAGTAACGTACAAAGCCCGTTGTGATTACAGAATACGCCAGACAGATACGTAAAAAGTGACAGTCTCTCCCCGAGAAAGAAACTGATAAAAGCTACGCGTTTTCATAAATACTTCTTTAGTAAAGAATATGGCATGGTACTAGTGAAATAACAGACGAGGACGAGAAGAAGAAGCTAGAGTGGTTGCTCGGGAATGTTGGTACGACATATTGGAGGGAAACAGCGCTAAAGACGAAAGACCAGGCTGGAAAAAGCACATATTACAGCACCTGGTCTTTTGTCTTTCACATTGTTTCCCTCCAGTATGATGCTGATGCTGATGCTGATGACCTCTGATGGATGGCGCTTACCCACAAAGGGGGATGGGCCAAGAACCGGGTGGCAGGATACTTAAATGAAACTAAACTGAAAATCAAGCCAATCTGAAAAAGAAGCTTAAAATAATACGACCAAAAATATGTCGTATGAACAAACACGAGCATATACCTTAGCTTCTTCTTCTCGGCCTCGTCTCTGATTTCGCAAGTGCCATTCAAAATTAATCACGATACTAACTAGCCCAACTTTCAGCCTTAACTCCTCAGCAAGTTACATTGCTCCGGCTGCACCCTATTCCTTTACCTACACCCTAACCTTTCTGAAGTGGTTCTTTCTGATCAGCACGATAGATCACTTGTGTTCAGCTGGGTAGCCAGAAATATTTTTCGAGGGGAGTGGGGGAAGGCATTTTTAAGATTTTCGAGTTTGCACCCTTTTGAAATGGTCATTTTCCGCTCTCTCTGCCGTGGCAAAAATCACAGAGGGGTGGGGGGGGGGGGGAGTGGGCACGGGCTTGATGTACCACCACCTGGCTATGCTCCTGCAGTTGTGTTTAAAGTACTTTTGTAAGTTTTTTCTCAGTTATTGTACTTATCTACTGTGATTCAATCTATGGGCTTTAACTATTGAATATTTTTAGTGTTTCTAGCGTTTCATTCTTTTTTTTGTTCCTGTTCACCTGATCACTGTTTATCCCTTTTAAACTTCTTGTAAACTATAATTAACCGAGGGTCCCACTACAGCTCGCGACTCTCGGACTTTCGTGTGAATATTTTTCTGTAACCACATCTTATTGTGTAATATAATAATAAATGACTTTTACTTTGACCTGGGTCAAATTAAAAATGTCAAGACTCATTTTTTATTGTCTTCTGCTGAAAGACCTGAGTGTGGGAAAGAACACGCAAAAAAGAACGCATTTTATGAAATGTCCAACTAGTGTTGTTTATAAGATTCCGTTGAGAATGCGGCTGGATGTGCATCAGCCAGACTGGCCGGTGTATTAATAACCAACTAGCAGAGCCCACCCTGTACATAAGGATTGAGACCGAATCTCACTTGCCACGTGATTTCAAGGCTTGCACGTGTGAACCACTGCTGGGCAACGAATGCCTTTTGCGGAATAGGAAATACAAGGTGGCACGGGAATGGGCTGTGGCTATGTACATACAGAAAGCTGGCAATCTTTGTATCAGCGTTTCTTCTATACCTCTTTATGACAATCAGTATAGTTTTTTTTGGAATGATAGATTTTTATCTAGTGGTGTTTTCAGAGATTGTTATTTTGCTTTCTGTAGTGTTGTGCGCAAGCTTGAGGGTTCTTGAAATGAGCCTTCGGAAGAATAAAATTTAGTTGCGAGTGTGCGGTTTACCATCTTTTACGTGTTTTCTTCGCTTCTGTATAAGCATTGCCGCCATAAATTCAAGTTGAGCTATGCACCGAATATCCCGACAGCAGACGTTACTCAGCTAAGGCGTTACCGACTTCACCTGTAAATCTAACAAATGAGAGCGCTTTTACACTTGTGGTTGTACCACAGCACACAAAGCAAAAAAAAACACGTGAGAAAGAGATGCTTACTGCGTAGCCATGAAAACAGCGTCGGCTTGCTTCATTCTATTGTCGAGCTGGATGGCCTTCGATAAATTATCCAGCGTTCCTTCTGCACTGAGCCTCCCATCTTTCCGCAATTCGAGAAAATTTTCACGAGCCTGCACGTGCAGATTGTTGTGAGCATAAAAAAAAACTTTTTTGTAGAGATTTTCTTTACCTTGTTCATCGTGCGTACAATTGTCGTCAAGGTGATAAAGCCTTGGGGAGTCAGCATTTGAAGGCGAAGGCTGACCTGCGATTCCGAAAGTCGCAAGTACTTCAGTTTTTAGAGAATAGACAGGGTGTAGGAGACTGTGTGCACTGATATCAAGTCTTTTACCGGCAATTTGCGCGTCAGTGATTCAGAAAGAAAGTTTGACGTGTCCCGCTTTATAATTAGGTGGATGTGCTGCTTGTTCGCAGACATTTTTATATGTTACCAACACGTTCAATGTTCTACACTCGCCAGCATAGGCGAGAGTTGGATGGAACAAAACTAGGATCACACATACCGCATAACAATGTTGTAAACACCTTCAGTGTTGTAAGGGTTCGAGTGCAAAGTAAAATGTCACGTGACTTTCTCAAGACAAGCACAAATAGACTCACCAGACTGATAACATTTCAAGATACACGCAGTTTTATCAACCAGTGACTGATAAACAGGAGCACTTTTCAACGAGCTACGATGATGACGAATCCGTATCACTGTAAAGCTGAACCTGAGTAATAATAATAAAATGCGTGGGGTTTCGCGTTTCAAGACCACAATATGATTTTTAAGGATGCCGTAGAGAAGGAGTCCGAAACTTTTGACTATCTGGTGTTTTCTAACGCTCACTGACACCACACAGTACACAGCCCTATTGAAACGATCCGTATGGGATGTCTAATGATTCCGTATGTTTGCGTATGAATGCATATGTTTCCTATATACTTTCCATACATTTCTGTAAGATTATTACGGAAATATACGGAATTATTGGACATCGCATACGGATCATTTCAATAGGAAGGAATTAACCATTTCACCTCAATTGCAAAACGACCGCCATTGCTTGGATCTGATTCGCGACTTTGGAGTCAGCAGCCGAGTACCCTAACCACTCGTCCACCTTGACGGACTGAATGCAAATGTGTATCTGTAAAGACTACTGAACAACACTCGGGGAGCGAGTTGGGCCATTAATTTGCAGGAATTTTTTTTATCATTCACTGCTTCAGATGGTGTATTGGGTGCCCTGGAAAAAAGCTAGTCACAGGTTTCAATCTCTAGCTCAACAAAATATTTTTATTAATGGGGAAGCATATTTTGAAGAAGAATACCAAAGAAGCCCATGCTTGTTGTTTCCTTTGAAATTAAGTCTGCAGAGAAATGGTTGTCGTTTCGTTCCTTTTATGTTAGCAGAGTTCTTGGAGCACAATTTCGACAAGAGGTGTATTTAGTCAGCAGAATTCAAGAACTTTGTGCACATTTGAGTATAAAAATGTCGTTAATCAGGCCTCTGAATTCCATGAATGTGAACTAAACAACAACAACAACAACAACATCATCATCATCATCATCATCATCATCATCATCATCATCATCATCATCATCATTATCATCATCATACTACTCGCGCACTTGTTTAGCCAATCAATTCATTCCTGTGCTTGTTGCGACTACTTTATGCCCACCAACTACTTAATCTCATCTGCAGACCTAATGTTCCACCTACCCCTCAGCTGCTCGCCTTCTTTTGGAATGTATTGTGTCACTCTTAATAAGTAGCGAAGTAGGATAGAGAACAGGACGCTCGTCTGCTACACCTGCCCGTCTTTCATTATTTCCATTCTTCCTCAATCTTGCCCTCTTGCTGCCTGCCCTGGCCAAGCCCATTTATTCTTCCTGGTTTGGACTGAGAGGTCCTTAACAATCGTCTGTTTTCTGACCCAGTCTTCACTTTCTTTGTCCTTTAAAGTAACACCTATCATTTTTTATTCAATTATTCGGCATAAGATAGTGTGTAGCACTCAGTCCAATACGCCTGATGTGGTGTCTTGAATGGGCTTTTTTTTTATCCGTGCCCTTAGTCTGTGCTACCATCATGCATCATGCATGCTATACGACTTGTTTTACCGATCCGCTTCAGATTCTCAAACACCACCCAAACAAATCATCGATGTATCACTACCGTGAAAATTCGTACTGCAGAAACAAACAGTAAAATACTGATACTTGCCGCAAGCACAAGCACTGAAACGTATTCCACATGCTCTTTTTCTTCATATCTAAATGGCTGGGTGTGGTTGAAGTCACTTAGGAAAAAAAGCTCCATGGTAAAATTGTTCGGTAGTGGTTTCTTGTATTCTACAGAGAGTAAAAACAACGTTTTAGTACTCATCTGTAACCAACCATGTCAGCTGAGTGATAATAAAACGTACTTGTCTGAAAGGTACTTGCTGGTTTTAGCTCAGCGCTTCCTGTAACACAAGGCGAGCGAGTGTGATTCGGTGAGCACATGCACAGTTTTGTATGTTTCTTCAAGCAAGACAGTATCCCTCCGAGTACTCTGCTTGTGGAAAGAAAGCTACAAAGTTTACGAAAATTATGCCGGCATTTAAGTATATTACAGGCAATAAATGCTTTTATTGAGGCCAATCTTTCCTCTCTCTCTCATCTTTATGCCCCCTTCCTATTCCCCCAGCGTAGGGTAGCTAACCGGGCATGTGCCTGGTTAACCTCCCTGCCTTCCCTCTTGTTGTTTATCCCCCCATTGTAAAATCTTGTCAAAGCAAAAATATTATGGGACCTATATTTAGGTGACATCATGTACCTACAAAGATCATTTTTTATTGCTCTTTCAGTATGTTCTGAAGCTAAACCAGCAAAAATCAGCACCGTGCAACGTGCTTCGATTTGGCACTTTCATGGCCGCATGGAGTGTATAACCAGCACTTATGGGCCAAATAGTGCTTACTAATGCTCTGCCACTTTCTCATTGAACAAAATAAATAATTAAAAATAACTAAAACTCACGTGCTGTCACAACGACGTCATGATGAGCTTCATCAGTTACAATTCTGGATATTTTATGCGCTGGAAGATCTGCGAGCGACCACTCACTTCTTCTCGAAGGCCTAATTTCATGTGTGGAGTTTAGGATGCCAACCTGAAAACAGCCGACCGAGTTTCTAAATTAGCACACTGAACAATAGGCTGCTTAACACAAGTACATTACGATTATTTACTTACAACATGGTAATGTCCTCCAGCTTGAGGTTTAATAAGCAATGAAGCTTGTTTTTCAATGTCCTGATAGAGATGTCTTTCATAGTATTTCCCATTAACCTTAAGGGAAAAGAAAAGAGAATAAAAGAACTAAATTGGCAATAACTTAATATAAAGTATAAATTCTTTAAGAAATATCCACAACACACTAAGAAAAATATGCATAAAATTATCTAGTAGACAACATCCCATTCATGATGCCTGCAAAGGTGTCACATTCGCACTGCACCATTCCAAGGCACTAGATGTTGCATTCAGAGAACAAAAAATGGGTAGCATGTCGTACTTGGCGCATTAAAGTAATTAATATTTTCTATCGTAGACGTAGGTACTCGGTATTCAGACATGTTCCGTTTTTAGATAACCAAAGGTCGTTGTCAGTGTCCTAAAAGAAGTCGTTGTTGGGTAAGTTAGTACAGCAATACAGAATTTGATCTAGCGCGCGCGCGCACACACACACACACACACACACACACACACACACACACACACACACACACACACACACACACACACACACACACACACACACACACACACACACACACGCACACACGCACACACACGCACACACACACACACACACACACACGCACACACGCACACACACACACAGAGGCTTCAGCGCTGGGCGAGTTTGACGCCTGGGTGTGTGTGGGTGTGCGAATGTGTCGTGTGTTTGCGCTCACATTATTTTTCTAATTGATGTCAGTTTCACTGGTTGTCAGCGAAAAATCGTCATCTTGTCCGCAACGGAAAAATAAAAAAAAGATGCAAATAAATTAAAAACATTGGCCAGGTTTCTCCGTGTTTCACTGCTGATTGATTGATATGTGGGGTTTAACGTCCCAAAACCACCATATGATTCCGTGTTTCACTGCAAATGTCGTTGAATGATGATAGTCTTTTATCTGGAGAAAGGGAACTGAACATTTATTTGATGTTCGGCGCGAGAAAACCGTTGAATGGGATTCTGGAGGCGTTGCTTTAAAGTGCCTCGATGGGCGCAGCGGGTGGGTGCCACCACCGTATCGTCTTAGCAACGCGCAGGAAACACACGAATTTCCGCGCATAGCGTTGCAATAGTCAGGTTAGCGTAATAAGCGCTACGTTTTTTAGAATGACTTACGTATAATTTATGTAGTATCAAGTAAAAATGCGACAGAATATTGACGTGTTGATGATCCGCCTCAGATATGTGCTAAATTTACTTTTTATTCAATACTACGCAGAAGCATGCACGCAGAAACGAGATCAATAGTGGTGGGTGCTGTATGTGGTTGGATTTTGGAAAACAAAAGGCAAACATAATAAAAGGCAAAAAAAAACAAGCCGTTTCGGGTGACAAACAAGTCGACAGTTAGACACAGACAGGCAGAGAGACCAAAAATTTTGCGTTTAAGTATTCTACGAAAGACTATCGTCTTTAAGATACGAATTTTGGGTTTGAGTGAGAATCAAAACCAGGGTGGCAGCGTGACAAATTCTCTTACCGCAGAGCTACGCTCCTTCTTGAAACTGCGTTGAAGCAGAAACGATAGATGAATGCCATGTAGTTGAATGAGTCTCCTAACCGTACAGACAATTACGTGGCATAAGCACGGGATCACGCCAGGCGTCAAAACGTGTGAAGTGCAGCGAGTGGGTGTTTTGAAGGCCCACCCATTACAAAGTGCTCCGACATATTTAATCGCCAGCTGCGAAAGCTTGAAGAAAGTAAGCATGCCGAGAGATAGAATTAAAACAGAATGCGTTTACTGCATGTGTAGACCAATGTGTATGCCTGCCCACTATGGGATCTATCGGAAGACACTCACTTCTGGGATAAAAACTATTCAAAACAGAGCCGCCAGGCATGTCCTGGGTAGGTATCGTAGAACAGTGCCACAATAATTAAACAAGAATTCGATTGGGAGTTGTTTTCGTGCCGACGGAAAAAGAGGCTGAAACAGTTTTTTTTTTCAAATATATAACAACAAAGTAGATATAAAAAGGATAATTACTTAAAGACACCTTTGTATATTTGTAAACGCGAATATCACAAACTCAAAATCGCGAATACCAGGCCAAGACGTGCATGTTCACTGTTTTTTTACGAAGTGTGTAGGAGATTGCAATAAGTTTTCCGAAAAGCACGGATGTTGTGCAAATAAAGACTAATTTGTATCCCTGTTGTAAAACTCTCCTGCTGAAACACACAAGGTTATTGCAGGGTAATTCTTCAGTAAAGAAAAAAAATCTGCGTAGCTTCGCGTGTCAACGTATGAATGCGTAGTGGCCTTCTCGCTGATTCGCAATGAAAAAAAGTATGAGCGTACAGGGCATTTAACAACCGTACGTATACAGTGGAATATCTAGGACTGCTAGAAACAGTGAATGCTGCAAGCTCGTTTCGTTACAGAATTAGTTTACGGCAAACGTTCGTTCTTCACATAGAACTGACGCATGCTCCCAGAACCGAAACCAGGTTATAGCAAATCCCAGGACAGTGCGCATGAGGGCTTGATAACGCCATTGAATTGTAAAGCTGATCGAAAAACCCAATCGACCTCTAAGTCTGTCTTTCTAGGGGAAAATATGGTACTTTTCACGCTGGTCCCGTGCTTCGGCACGTTCTAAGTTAGGAGAAACATGAAAGTACCTTCACCAAAGCTATGGGCTACAGCCACTGTGGTTAAGTGACCTCACAGTCATAATGCGGAAAGTTTCATGTATTTTATGAGCTATACAACTTACGCTTTCTTCGCCACTGCTCCAAAAGAACTGGCAACAGCAAGTTCAATCCACGTATAAAAGCACTGCATCTCAAGGGCGTACTGTCTACTAAATAAGGTTGCCTTTAACAATCCACATTGGTAATCAAACTTATGGTTCCACTTCACGAATATATAAAGCTGGAAATATTCAAAGTGTGTCATTATGAAGAGATTATTTGCAGAGGAAGGCAATACGCGAAGGTGTAACCCTTCTACTTCTATGCCGAAAAATTGCGCCTAAATAGAAAAGGACACCACAAAGAACGCAACTCTAAACAGATGAAGGGCTCAACCTGTTTATTGTTGATTCTTTGTGGTGTCCTTTGATACTTCGTGTAAATTTTTCTGCATGCAATAACCCAACTAGCCCCTCAAGGCGCACGAGCTGGTTTCATTGAACGTGGAATTTCATCAGAAGCACCATTGCACAATTCTGTGTTTGCATAATGGGGCATACACCCACAGTTTCCACCACTGCTTTGTCTGCGTTTCAGCGCCCTACACTGGCTTAAGTGAGACTTGTCTTCATCAGTCTTTTTTCTCCAGTAGTTCTCTACGATTCACCTATCTTTGTTGCAGGCAACGTTAAACTGAAGTACCTTTGACAATGTCCATTTGTTGAACAAGGCACAAAGCCGCCATTTCTTCTTGGCTTTTAAACACGAGTCACTGATTCACCAAGTTTTCTTTCGAAGATGCTGGCTTTAGTCGCATTCACGCGAGACTTGGGCTGTTTGCTTGAAAGATTTTTATACCTCGTAATTTTTTGTTTTATCAAAACTCCTCTCTAAAAAGTGTTCTTGAGCTTTATAGACACAGCAATAGATTTATGAAACAGATAGTAGTCAAAGGTGCCAGAGTAAATTTGAGCTAGTGAAGTTTTTTTAAGGCAAGAACTACAAACGATGCAGTGGCAGTCCTTCCTTCGACTCCTAACAAAACAGACCCACTTTGACGAAGTTTCAGCTCAAGAGCTCATGTTCGTCAGCGTGTCAGTATAAAATGACTGTGACAGGAAAACCTCTACTTACGTATTTCTCAACGATGCCGCTTTCTGCCACTTCTCGCACCAAAAGTGTATCAGCTAGCACTGAAGCTTTTCTCAACTGAATGGAATATCCAGGATGTATGGAAAGTAGCTTTTCAGAGTCACCATCTCTTTCTTCGTACACTTGAGGGTAAACTGTAATGCTGTCGAGTTCTACAAACTCCTGGTGAGTGACAACTGAAAGATTAAGGGCACGTTATAGGTGAAGTGCCGGCTGTCACTCGCTAATATATGCTCGAGAAAGGTATTCGAGTCATGAAAAGGGTTATTAGTGATGGACTCACATAAGTTTGGACTGCAAGAAAATGTAAGACTAGTGCATTGCATAAGCTGGCTGCTGTCAGGATAATGGACAAGTAGCAAGCACGAGTTATAATCGCAGCGGATGATAACGTCTGCATTGGCGCTGGAATGTATCGAAATCCCAATCACGGACAGTTACTGATGCAATAATTAAATTCTCATGACCTACATGTCAATGGTGATTAGCTTATTGCATTTTTCTGCGAAGTAGCCTGTGCCATGAACTTACAAAGCACAGGCTACAGGAACTTATAATGCACTTACAAAGAGAACTATGTTTTGCGGCGCAAACATGCGGTTTGTTTACAATCCTTAGCTTTCACTCTATTGTAAGTAGCTTGCGAGGGGAATTACAGTGCTCTAATAAGCTTTGCGAAGTATTGAAACAGTGTATTCTAAATGATATCTATTGATTACTTTGCCTTAAGAAGCCTGCTTCGACGCATTAACAAAGAAATTGAACAGTGATAACGTTTGCAAAATTGGCATGTAAGAGTCATACTGTGGATTCCTTTGAAAACAAAACAGACACACACTGTGTTCAACTCAAGGCAACTAAAAAAATTGCGACCGAAAAAACCTCAAAGGTCAATGTAGGAATCAAGCATGAAAAGATGCTGCAAGGTAACAATAAGACTTTTGTATTTTAAATTGCCGATGAGCAATATTTTTAGATTTGCAGGGTCACGTTTATGTTAAGTGTGCAACAAGAGTGACATTCCGGATGCATGCAGGTTTCTTTCATTTCAAGTAGTATCACTTCAGACAGCTGCTCCATAACAACCAGTGAAAATATTAAAAAAGTATATGGTAGGTAATAATAATAATCAGGAATTCCACACTTCAGATATGAAACAAATAAGCAACGTTCTTACTTATCAAAGCGCTGCACGTAACCCACACCAGAAAACAATTTCCTGCTTCCATATGAATGCACATGGGGTTCGCTTGCTTCCTTTTGCGGATGTGATCACTCCGTTTTTATGGCGCACCAAAATACCGGTAGCGGAATTCCTGTAAATCGCGTGTGTTCACCTTCGAACAACACGAGCAGAGGTCATAAAAAGGCAACGTCACAAGTCGCTTTGCCAATTCAAGTGCAGATCACGCGGTGAAACTTCATAAAGCCAAAGAGAAAAATTGTCTCGTTTTGCTCTGAGTTTGTGCTTGACTAGCGGTATTCAAATGGTCATATCCCCCATTATAAGTGGGAGAAAAAAGCAGTGATTAAGCACGTGTTAAACGAGGAACTATAAAGAATCTGTTAGTTGGAGTCATCTAGACTTTATAATGCTACGACAGGCCTCAGAAAAGGTAAGAACTACGAAGTGTCTCCGCCGACGGTAGACAAGCTTTTTTTTTTCGCACAATGAAAGTTCTAGAAAGGCCACGTGAAGTCGATCGACGCTTCCTCAAGACTTTCCGTCTGTCACGAAGTTTTGTCAGGTGGTTTTGGCACAGCAAGTGCGGCAGCCTAGTTTGTTTCTACGTGCATCAGGGGCTGACGTCAGATCTTTTCGCTGAATGAATGATTAATTGATCGGTATGTGGAGCTTAACGTCCCAAAACCACCATTGTCGTTTAATGAAGTAATCAGTTAGTAACTTGTGCCACTGTGCTTGGGCCTCACCGATTGAAAGATTTGCATACTATGACCGCTTCCTTTGTTCGGTTTAGATTCCAAGGGTTACGAAAAGTATTTCCCTTGTTTTATACAAAGTCTTGGTTGCTGTTCACTGAAATTCAGCTCACGTGACCTGCAACAATACGTACATGCTGGCCAAAACATTGGCCGAGGGCAAAGTTTACACATGCATCTGTTGCTTCGAGAAGAATAGTTCAATGCAAAGACACGCACCCACTGACAGAAGGTTCGAGCGCGCAATGCTGAAATAACGGTAAGGTTATTGCTGCTGCTGAATAGATATATGGATGAAGTTGGTCATATCTTACAGGTGAAGAAGTGTACTTTAAACAAGACGAATGGGAAACGAATGACAACACTCGTCACTTCACCCATAAAGTATGCTGTGGGGATGGTCATGTCTTTCGTTCTCCCAGAAAAAGTAAGAAAAAAAAATGAAGAAGACCAGTACACAGACGGGTTCGCTATTTGAGAGGAGGTCGGCGGACATCCCTTGGGATACCGCAGCCTCCACCACGTGCTGGATTAGCCAGCGCTGGTCTTCTATCTCGGAGGCACGAAAGAGCGAATTTTTTCGGAACAGATAGCGCCAAGGCGCAAGCACTGCTCATATCCGGTGACACACATGTGGTGTGGACGTGCACGCATTACAACACAGGCAACATAAAGTATGCTGATCAATCAACCAACTAGCTCAGCTTCTCTTCCTATTGAAGCTTTGGTCTTGTTTTTCCCCTTCACCCTTCCCCAGTGCAGGGTAGAAAACCACAATTTGCTTTCCCTTTAACCTCTCGGGCTTTCCGCATCTTGTTTTCTCTCCTGTATTATGTCTCGCGAAAATATGGTGACCAGTGACGTTAACCTTATGCAGTTTTTTTTTTTTTTTGATGACGGATGGTGGCAATCAGGTCTCCTTGCTATTGAAGCGATCGGAGTGAGCATAGCGTAAAAAAATTTCCAAAGAAGTAGCTAATAAATTTCCATGCTACTACATAAAGTAACTTGACTACTTGCCAATCAAACGATGTCAGTGCGAACAAGACCATTCAGTCTCTTGATCAGCAATCTAGAAAGTCTCTTATCAATCTCTTAAAAACATTGACTAGAGCTTCGTAGACAAATAACCAACCCTGCTAATAGAGCAGTAGTTTTTTTATGAATTTTTATTGGAAATGAAATTACTTAACGACTATTCCATGAAATATTTATTTAAAAATAATTTACTAGTCTTTCAAACAAACAAACGAAAACATAATGCTCCTGCTAATTGCACGATTTGCTCGCTTCCAGGGCGGAGTGTCCAGCACTACCCAATATGCGAGTGAGAAATTTTTATTCCCCCACTTGACATTTTAAGACGAAAATCAATTAGCGACTCCCTTTGTCTCCGAAAAGTACAACGTCTCGGATGGCTCGGAATAGCCAAAGCAGAAGAAAGTGTCATGGATAATTAATAAAAAAGTCCGTTGATATGGCGAACTTCCTGGAGAGTTTCGCACGTCGCCTTTAAATGACCTGGATGCGAGATGCTGGCTTCTGCGAAAACCCGCGTGGGATGTGAGGGGTCGCAGGAAACGACTGGGTGACGCAGGGATGACAGAAGCGGACAATTTGAGGCGGAGTAGTGCATTGAAGGAACAGTTCATTCAGTGAATGCCAATGTTAATGCGGATTAACCCCTGATGACAATAAGTGAATGGACCACGTAGACGTGGAAAAAATAAAATAACAGCAGTGAGAGTAGTGTTGACTTCGATATTTAGATTAAAATAGAGGTGTTGTACGTCGAGAAAGGTTCAGGCGCAGCTTGGCGAAAGGTGCTTTATGACGCAGGTCTGGCCCCCGGCGAGCGGCGTGCGCGAGCTTTTACTAGAGCCACTGATCGTCATCGTCATCGTCTTTTTCCATAACAGCAGAGCGTCCGTCATTCAGATTCATTACAATTACTCCCCGCGTAATAAGGAGCCATCCTGGTGACTTATGGACACGTAAACACGGGAGGGTCGTAGCAGTGCTTAAGTCTCGACACGTAGACAATATCCTGGCCACGACGAGATCGGTCAGAAGATGGTTCCAGTGGCTCGATGAGGTAATTCACCGGTGACGTTTTTTGAAGTATGCGATATGGGCCATAATACTTGGGGACCAACTTGGTAGAAATGCCAGATGTAACAGAAGGGACATGCAGCCAGACGAGCGATCCTGGATCGAAGGAAGTAGTGCTGATTGATGCATCATGGTGGTGCTTTTGGCGTCCTTGGTCTTGGGTTGTGAACGATCTTGCCAGTTGGCGGCATCCTTCAGCGTATGTAACGGCTTGAGACAGAGTCGTGGACTCTGAGGAGTCTGGTCTGTACGAAAGAATGGTGTCCATAGTGCAAGAAGGCTCGCGTCCGTAAAGGAGAAAAAAAGGAGAGAACCCAGTAGTGCGTCCGTCATTCAGATTCACTACAAAATATGTAAAGTGGCGCTCAACATAAGCTTTAACTTGGTGTCGATGACTGAAGGGGACGCATGCCCGTACCTTAGGCCCGGCAACCGTGAACGTCGTTTTAGGAACGCAGCAGTAGACAGAGTGTTTACGGCGACGCCATCTTACAGTGTTGGCACCGCTTTTACTTCGGGCATCATGTTACAACTTATATTAGGAGTGACTGTACATATCGTCCTAATGTATTTATTGCAGGATGAACGTGAACGCCTTTTTGGTAATTCATATGTACGTAAACAGAAAAGCAGTTAGCATAAAAAGTGGCATGTAACTGTAAAAAAGAGGTATATATAAGTGGTATAAAACACAGTGAAGCTAATCAACACATAACTAGTGTCGGCATTCAGGGGTTATGTTATAGATCTACATGTGGCTGCTCCACGTCTCGGTTAAGCATATCCAAATGGCCGCAGTGTGGCTTTCGAGCAACTTCACGTTGTGTAAGGCCAAGGCGAACTAGTCTTACTCGACCCCATCAAGTGTGGCCCCGCAAGGTCGGCTAATCTTTTCGTCACGACTGGCTAAGTAGAGCGGCTGCACGTAATGTCGGTGTGGGTGGCCGAAGCTAAGTTGAGTCACGCAGCGGTAACGTACCGTCACATGCGCAGCCACGCGCAGATGGTGGCGCCGTTTGCGGGCTCGCAAAGCAGTCTTGGAACGGTGGCGAAAGCGCTGGCTACACACAGCGTTCTTATTGGTGGGCGTGGCTTAGTGCCAGCTACGCTGCCTCGAATACGCGCAGTAAAACCTTTAATGCAAGATTGAAGCACGATTGTTGAGAAAAGAGAAGCGTGACGTCACATCCAGCTGTGGTGAGCTGCTGCATTGCTGGCTGCTATTACTATAACGTGGCTGGTATTGCGTCACAGTGCACTTTCTGCGGCTAGCTTGAACGCTTCACTGTTAAAAAGACACAACAGTGCGTGCATCTTGCATGCAGAGTTGGCTGCAACCATATTCCCTCCACTCGACTTACTCCTGGGCACATCCCGCCCTATCAGCTCTATGCGAAATTAATCTCCACCTCTAAAGTTTGCCGACTCCTACTCTAACTGAATATGTTTTTTTTTTCAGAACTGAATAAATAGGTAGGTTCAAGAGATGTTCAAAATGAGTTCTACAAAAGCTATTCTTTTTCCACCAAGCCCCAAAACACGTAGATTGTAATCCAGACATATTCTACCGATCAAGCAGAACGAATCGACGTCATGGCTGACATGAAAACGCTAGGTGTAATCTTTAATAAGCAGTTACTGTGCGAGAAACACATTAAACGCATTGGAACGCGTATGGCAAAAGCATGCGGCGCACTGTGTAGGCTTCGAGTTTTTCTACCATCAAAAATACGGCTTCAGTTGTATAATACAACATTTATTTAACATGCTAATCATTGTCATTTAGTATGGCGAACAATATTACAGAAAAATGTTAAGGTACTATTTATGCTACAAAAAAGCAATACGGCATGCTGCACGTGTTTCTTACGACAACCCAACAAGTCCATCCTTTGCTCAGCTCAACGTTCTCCCATTTCATTGCACTTATGAGTTTTACCTTCCGATGAATTATAAAGAAAGCGTTAAACGAGGCCACACTGAACTCATTCATCTTTGTAACCTATGTAAACCACATCACCTCAAATATGACATTCGAGAGCGTGCACTTGGGCTGCCCGTTTTTCGCAAACCAATCATGGAAAAGACCGGCTACCAAACCGAATATTACAACTGCTTAACGATCTTCACAAGAAAACATTAATTAATCTAAATATCACTTCGAGTCGAATGCTAAAGCAGTATTTTCTTAGCCGTGCGCTTACATGTTAGTAATTGTATGTGAGTAATTACTTTGTCTTGCTGGTTTCTTAGGTATGGCACATCTTCTATTTCGGGTATTTGTGGAAGTCATCTTACTTGCTCTTATGTGCCTAGAAATCTGTATGGTTTCACCACGCTACATTTTTTTACGATTGTGTTCGAAGTGGTTGTGTACAGTTCGCAAAGAAAGCGCCTTCTATGCAAAAGAGAGAGAGAGAGAGAGAGAGAGAAAGAGATTTCTTTAATGCTGTAAATTTGAAAAACACATGCCAGTGGTCTATTTGTCTGTTTTTACATTTCCTTTTTTCAATAGATAAACTGTATACCAATAAATTGCAGTTTTTTTTGTGTGTGCATGTGTTGTCTGCTGCAAAATTCTGTAGAGGCAGGGGCCTTTGTCAAGCCTCTATGATATATACAGCGGCTTTTTCGCTCCTGTCTTAGCATTTGTTTCAAGTGAATGCTGGAATAAGAATATTTAACTTAAGCAGAGTGATTAGAGAAAAAAACAAATGAAATAAATGAATCATTTGATTGTTCACACATTCATTGTTTATTTATGCCAGAGAATGTGTTGCTGCTGCAAGAAACGCACGATTCATCCGGTCCATAATATATATTTGATCCGGTATGTATATTTTCCACTAAAGGCGAATTTCCGCCCTCAATAGCAAGATATTTTCGCTCGTTTATGTAGTGTTTTCGTGCGCTGTGCTTTATAATGCGGATCTTGGATACAAGTAATTCATTAAATCGTCATAATAATTTTCTGAATACTAAGCCAAAATACTTCTAAAACTTTGTCTGCTTCAACTTTTCCAGTTTAAACGGCTTGGTATAGCAAATTACAGCCACGAACCTGGAAGACCGAGGTGTATTCATAATAGCAAGAAACAAGCCTGACTACACGCGAGGGCCCAGTATTGGTCCTGCATGAGTATACACTTTCAGGAGTACTTTGTTTATGTGAAGGTTAAATATATACGGGTGTAATAAAAGGACACCCGCGATCTGTGAGTCAATCATTATTTGACGCCTGGGCAGTGCAGCATTCAGGGCATAATATCCATCTCTTACAATTCCATGGTGCATTAGATATTACTTGAGCACTTTCAGAATATTAGGCGAAAGCATAAAATACACGCTTCTGTTAATGGTAGTGATGATCAACTGCTACTGCTAGACACACTTGGTGTTCTTGCATTTCTGAAATAAAAAGCACAGATAAAAAGGAATTGGGATATTTCCAGCAAAAGTTTTTCAAGAGAAAGTTATTACTTGAAAATGCATAAAAAGAAACCTGGAAGCTATCGACAAGGTAAAATACTAGGGTGAATGAAAAATTTAGGGTCATTTGGTAATATTGAAATATTTACATGTCAGAGTAAATCTGTACTTGTGCAGCGTCATCTATCAATTACTCTCGAAAGTATTTAAGGTATTGTTCAGGCCTAATAGTTGTCTGCTCGACGGGGTCTGGAGACATCTGTCCGCGAAAATAGGGTCCTCCACGTGTGAGCTGCGAGCTGTAATTCAAATTTTCAATGCAAAAATCATAAGCTGCTCATACTCATAGGAGATTGTACCTAGTTAATGAACCTGCAGTGATAGGTTAAGGAAATGTCAGAATTTTAGTGGTTAGAGTTTGAAAACGACCGCGCGAAGTGCACGAACGAAGAGTGTAGTGGCACACTCAGCGTTAAGATAATGTAACTGTTTGACAAGGGGACAGCGAACTGCCAATACATCGACGACTGAGATTTCATGGTCTGTTAGATAAATTGATTTTTGTTGGCCGCACTATGACTAACCGGACTGTGACTGAAAAACTACGATTCCACAAGGTTTGCGCAAGATAGGTGGCAAAAATGTTTACCGACCAGCTCAAACACCAATATATTCCCAGGTGGCGAGCTTGCTTCTATGCAGAAAGTATAAAGAAATTGAGCTGTCGTAAAAAAGTGCCTAAACATTTCTAGTGAATATGTAAAAAATATAAGTTAGATTGTACTAAACTAATCCCGCCAATGAAAACTTTTACTCACGAATACTTATTTCTGGGTGATTATACGTACCTTACTTTTTAAACAACCCCCAAAGATATAATAATTTCTAGTTAGCACTCATGAGTTTTTTGTGATGTCAATACTTTCCGAATAGCCTGTGCTGAAACCTCAAGTTATGTAAGCCTAATGTCGGAAGTTTATATAAATAAACCAGCATGAATACATTAGGTTGCTCGGGATTTACTGCAGGAGTTCACACTAACACGGGTGTAATTAAAGGAAGAAAATATATACAGCCTGACGAAAATTTCTTTTTGTTGATGTCATGATTGTTTGAAGAGTGTATGGAATATTTGAAAATGCTATGTAAGGAGCTTCACTTTTTTAAAACAGCTGAGAATAGTTTTAACAGAGCTCCATCAATGTCGCGTACGTCAGTAAAAGATCGGTTGAAATTGATGTGCTATACAACGTTTTTAGGGAGACTCAGCCTGTGAGAACCTACGTTTGAGTACTTTTTTTCTTAAACATTCATTTGTTTCACGTGAGCTAAACATCCGCTTTTTATGACTTGAAGGACCGGAAAAGATTCGGTGTGTAAGAATTTTGTGTTTATGATTGATGCAAATTAATGTGTTTTTGGATTTCATTAACGTTTTCTGAGTTCTTTTGTTTTTCTATTTCACAAATGCTTTCTCGCTAACACATTTTAAGATGTTGAAAAGAAAAAAAGAGAAGCCGGTGAAAAGTGAAAATATTTAGAGCTTTGTAAAGGTCTGGACGTACAGTCTTCGGCACGGAAGTTATATCTACTTGTGTATTAAAAAATGAAAACAGGTGAAATTTTAAAATATTTCATTTTTGTTGGCATTTCCTGTTATTAATATATCGCCTATCGATATGATGGGTTTTGCTAAACCATCCATATTGAACTCACTTCAACCCCAATAAAAAAATTGCGCAGCTTGCAAGTCCCGCAAGACTTGGTCACAGCAGAGCTTGTGGATTGGAGGTGATATTTCGCGGTGCATTGATAATGAAGTAATTGTGCAGTTGGTTTATTATGTATTATTATGGCATAGCTGACGTGGCCAACGTAGCACTCTCACCTATTGTTATTGAATCCCACGGTGAGAAATCAGCGAACGTGCTCTGGAAGCGAAGTGACATTCTTGCGGGCCACAGGCTTGAACAAAACCTTGTAAATAGTGCATTGCGTGTGAGTGACTGTATGTTATGTGACTGTTATGCGTGTATGTAACTGTATGTGTTGTGTGTTTATCATTGTATATATCATAGTCATCCCCCGGCACCTCAAGTAGACTGCCAGGTGAAAAACCAGGCAAACCTCTCCAGCTCCCCATTAAAATATTTCTCACTCATTACACCGATTTGTGAGGCTCGTACGTCATCTAGGAAGGCTCTTACCTGTAATTGCCTTTGTGTTTCATACTACAACGAACTAGAGAAATTTAGGTGTATTTTTTACAAATAATATGACTATAAAAGCCTGTGTAGAGCCTGCACTTTTTGAACACATTTAGAATATGAAAAATGCTTTATTAATATTAGGTCTCTTAAAAAACGCGGGTGTAATAAATGCACATAAGTGAGGCATCAGTATTCCAGAATTTGACACAAAGAAGTGCCTCAGCCTGTGGCAATTATTGGATATCAGTTCCCATGTGCGTTCGTTATTGCCTCCGCTTCTTTGGACAACAAGATGATAGAATAAATTATCTGTTACAAGCACAGCTGATAGACGACTACTTTGAAACGCACATGGTGTTCTTGCATTTCTGAAAAAGATGTCGTAGGCAAAGCGAAATTAGTTTCTATGCCACAAAGATCTTTTTCTAAGGAAAATGTTTTGTTCAGATGAATAAATAAACATTTGAAAAAAATTATAGGCAAAACATTTGAATAAAATGTTAAAGTTTTGATAACCTTCCATAAGCTGTCGGGTTTTCAACGGCAGTAGCCCTCGGCTGCGAGACTGCGCTGTATATTTCAGAATATATGAAAACCATTATATCTGGATAATCCACTTAAATGTGCAGGAGTGAATTTTTGTGCTGAACGTTTACTGACACAATTAAAATGAGTGGTATTTAAAAAATATGAGATAAATATTGCAAGTTGTATTTTAATTGAAGTTGTCGATGTTGGAAGCAAACACTGTTTAGCCCAATGGAAGCAAATAATGAGAAAATGTTGGAAATCGTGAATCTAAACCACAAGGCGTTGGGTAAACAGAAGGCTACCGAGTTGGCGAAGATAGCCATAAGCCGAGTCAAGACTATACTGTAAACTTCACGAATGAATAATCAAGCGGTTAAAATTGTTGCTATGTACACTACTTCGCGAAGTTTCAGTAACTTGTCAGTAGTACTTCGGCAAGCTTACGTAAACAACTATTCGCTTCACGCAAGCTAAAGGTTTACATTTTCTGAGAGAGTGGTGCTCAGTAAGAATATGGTACTTGTTTTTGATGCAAGCTGATGTACTACTAAGGTTAGTGTTTTTTTTTTCGAGCACATTTTTTTCTTGTTACAAAACACTGTTTAAGACGCCTTCCATACATAAGTTAAAAATTGTCGACCTATGTAGTTTTCGCGAACTGAGACTCTGGTACCCATTTAAATTCTATAAATGATACGTTTAGCGTCTCTTAAAGGACATGTCCTCTGAGAAAGCACGATGGTCGTCTAGCTAGACCATTTCCGAAATTTGGCTCCTAGAGTGAACTTCCTGTCAAACATTTGCATTTGAGCAAAAAATGGATGACATACTGGAATGGCTACTGTCCAACTGCGCGAACTCCCCTCAAACTTCGAGGGTATAGAGCTTAATGATTGTGCACAGAGATATAACAGCGACGAACACAACCACACTCCGCGACTTTTTGTTTCGTCGCGGTGGTACAGCTGTAGCGATGTTCACCCTGAATCGTAGACGTGAGCGGGGCTTCCCATTAGGGGAAAAAAGAGATCTCATCCCAGCGCCTTCATGAAAACATGCCATCTATTCAACCGCATACGCCGGTTCTCGCCCGTGGAGTGGAAGACAGCCAACGCTTTCTGACATTACATGGGAATGTCAATTAAAGCCACCCAGAATTAATGCGCCTCAGAGACCGCCGCAAAAATTCAGGACGAAGCAGCGGGAGACCTTGCTCGCCAGTGAGGAAAAGGAGGCCCACGTGGCGCTCCTGAACCAGGCATGGCGGGCGGCTGAAGGCAGTAGAGCCCTATATTAGGGACCCCACCAACCAGCTTCTAGCCTTTCTTCCTTTTTGTTTTTTTATGTTTAATTTTCCACTACCATTTTCTACCCTTCCCTCTCGCTACATGACGTTCGAGTTCGAACGAAACGAAAGTTCGCGGCGGATGCAAAAATAAAAGCGAAGTGATGACGGGCTTCCCACAATGGCTGCCCCTGGTTCCTATAGATTCCCTGATCTGAAATTTGAACTAAGTATTTTATGCATCATCCTCCATCATTTTCATAAAAAACATGCATGTCCGTAACCTTAACTTCGATTTTTAAGATAAGTAATTGAGTACCAGAAACAACAGTAAAAAGAAGGTCCACGCGCGGACGCCATAGCCCTCTCCCCGTTTCTGAATATGGATTGCCAGAATTTCGCGATCGCCATTTTGGCGAGGCTTCACTTTGTATCACGAATGAACAGGTCTGAGTAGGCAAAGGCAGAGGGAAGGCATGGCACTCCTACCTTAGACGATAAAGGGGACCCCCTATCCCCATATCGTGCCCACGCCGTATGCCTTGGAACGTGTCAATCAATCACTCTCCCAAGATAATTATTATCACTGTTGCGCCCGTAAGCTGCAGGCACGAACAATATTTAAAAAAACAGCAGGTGGGGAACGCTAACACGGAATATTATAATAACAAGCTTCCATAGTTTTGTTAACAAACCTATTTCAGGTATGTGTAATAAAGACTATATTACCATCTCTGGTTGAAACCTGTTACACGGAGTTCCATCAAGTGCAGATCTGATGGCATATTGAGGTTTTCCATCCTCTTTCACATACAAAAAGCACCGAAACTTGCATTTCCAGAGATCTGAGTCCCACTGTAAGTTATAGAATATTCGTCTTTGGAAGTCTGTGACACGGACGAAATCACTATTATATGTCTTTGACAACTATACTTTCCGATCTAAATACCATGGTTACTTCTAGACATACGGACTAATTTGATTTCTCCGATGTCTAAAGTGATGATAAAAAATATTACCAAATATTTATATACATTTAATTTAACAATACTGAGATCGTGGGCACAAGGCTATGCTTTCGCAAAGCACTAACTAAATTACCATCATTAAAACTAGAATGTGATTCCCCTAAAATTTTCTTTTATTTACATCGAATAAATTTCATTGTCCTTTAATTCATTACCAATTAACGCTTCACACCTCTAATCCTTCCTAATCGTTTCACACATCGGATGCTAAATTGACATTGTGACAACTAGTATTCACAATACTGGCTGTCACATCTGTTCTTTCTCGTGTAATCATCTTTGCCTCTGGCATGTGGGCGCGTGACAACATGCTTAATATTTTGTGAGTGAATGTTCGCACCTCTGTGTAGACCAATAAAAACCCGAACTATACTTTGCACAGTTGTACCGTGCTGTTATCGCTATCAGCACTGCACTATTCAGCAAAAGTATCTTTTCCTTCCTTAAAGGGATACTGAAATAAAAAAAATGAATTAGCATAGAGTAGTAAAGTGTTATTTAAAGCCGTTAATCTTACTATTGTAACTCCCTTGTGAGAGGAGAAAATCAAGGTAAAATTACAACGTCTACATTCTGCACCAAAATTGGCGTGCATGACGTCACGAGCTTGAACGTCTATCGGTCGTAGTTTGCCAGCATTGGCTCGACGACATTTCCCGTCTCTGGCCCCATTAGCAGACCATATGCTTCATTTAAAAAAACGATATAGTCATTCTTGGGATACTTTCCCACACATATTTTAGTACAAGTACTGCAGATCGGGCGAGCTGGTGCATGATGAAATCGTAAGGTTACAGCGCACCTCTGTTTGAGCGTGAAGAAAAAACGAGAGGGTATGTATAGGTTCATGTATTGGGCGATTTTCTGCTCGCCCGACTTTATGTTATTCTGTCCGGCAAGCTCTTTCAGACGAACTAGAGTGCGCAAAGCTAGTCGTTATGTCGATGATTACTTGTCTTTCATGAAGTGTGCCTCAGTCAACGTTGAATGTCAGGTAGTAGAAGTTATGCCAGTCATTAAGATGTGTCTAGTAACACTTGACGCCACGTGTGAAATACCGCAAGAGGCCCAATCCGCTTTCTCGTCCTTTGTCTGTTTTGTTCATTAGAGCATACTTGCTGATGCTATGAACCGCGGTCAAAAAAGCCTCTCCTGCAGTGAAATTTAGCGTATTCAAAGCTAATTAAACGAGGAATTACCAGGCTGTGCACTAAGAATGTCCTGATGAAGTCATGCCATCTCGCTATGGCTGCTACGTTTGCAGGACAAAGCAAGCGCTCATCCATGGCAGGCTATTCGGTCGGTGTTAGTGCACGTTTCTGGGAATGAGTGCTTGTTGCAAAGTTCACGTATGCTAATACGGCCACAGTACAATGGTGAGCCCGATGCGGGGAAAAGCAGTGTCGTACCATATTTGCACAAAATTTCACACCATCTGAAAAAAGATACTTTAGTAAAGCTTCTTTTGGGCCTAGTTGGTTCATGGTCACACAGGTGCTTTTACAGTGCAAACACAGACGCACCACAAAGAAAGAGACGACAGACACAAGCGCTGATGATGACATAGAGCGCTTGTGTGTGTCGTCTTTTTTTTTAGCGTGTCTGTGTTTGTGCTGTAAAAGTACCTCTTTGAAAAAAGATAATCCTGAGGGAAAGCGTTCGCGTGGTGTTCTCGGCTCTAGCAAAACTAAAGCGACTATGCAAGATAATTGAATGCTAAGAAGTAGCAACCCACCCGTGGAAAGAAGCATGTCAGTAGGTTTGTGGAATGCTCTCTAGCTGTCGTGTACATGTTCCTTCTGTCGTGCGACGCGGTTTACTCAGGACAGACTGGTAGGTGTGTCGATGACCGTCTGCGCGCACACTAGCAAGGTAAAAAACAAGTTCTGGTAGTTTGCTGGCTATTCACTGTAAGGCATGTGCATGCACCCCATTGTTAGACCAGTGTAGCATTTTGGGCCGCCACGGTAACCAGCTGACACGAGAAATTATTGAGGCGAACTCTGTCGCAAAGTGCGCGAAGCTGTGAGCGAGTACGCCATCCGCAGCCTTATCTGACAAAGATCTTAAATTTCTTGGGCGTTGGTCATGACATACTGATATATAATTACAATCTGCTTAAAGCTACATCTTATATCATCTGTGTTGTGCCACAGGCTTAAGGTTTTTTGTAACGTACACGGTACACGTGCTTGTACTAGGTGAGTTACATAATGTGCTGTAGGGTCATGCAACAAACAACAGTTGGAAGTTTAGCGCTCATCCTCTCGTCTGTATTTTCCTTCTTCCCTGGCTTCTTTTTGTTCACGTTCAAAAAAAAAGCTGCGCTATAACCTAACACATATTTTAATTTGATAACAGTCTCTATATTTATCTGCCCAGCAGATAATTGGGCCACCCCATGAAAGTTCAAGTCCAACTGACCATATTGAAAGTTTAAGACCTTGATCAACGCCCAGCCGTCTTGATCTCGTGGCTGCGTTGATACTTATAAAATCGTCGATCAAAAAGCAAACATTCGCATATATGAAGCGCAACAACCATGCGTAAGCATTGGATAGTGAAATTTTTAATAGAAAATGCATATATGCGTTATTCTAAAGATTGTAGTGTTTTTAGCCCCGCTAACAATGCTACGATATGAACAAAAAAAAAAAAAACGAATCTTTTCTACGCTTCGCTAAGACGACACGGTGCTGCCATCGGCCAGTGGCTGTGTGTTCAACACAAGCTTTTGTTCCCCGACACCACTGCCGAATGACATTCATATCTCACGCCGTGCTAGGTGGCGTGAGCCACCGCCCGATCTTAGGGGCACAGCCGGATACATCCATCCATCTATCCATTCATCCATGCCTCCAGACAGAAGATTGTCGTCTTACGACAAATTTTTCAGCAAAACACGCCGACACAAGAGTCAACTCTTTTCCTAGTGGAAACAATACTTAGGCCTTAGTAAAAACGATAGAAATTTATTAAGTCATGTTTTTTAGTGCAGGTATTTTAACGTGGCGTCATCAACAACAATCTTTCTGCGTTTCCTAGTTTACGAAGTGTCTTATCGCTGCTCGCATGGTGATTTTGGAATTGTGAAAAGGTAATCTACAAATGACAGAAAAAAATGTGTTCCTCTTTAATGTCCCTTCAACACAAGCGCCAGGTATTTGAATCACCTTCCGATCCACCTGCAAATAACTCTCTGCTTTATAGCTCCCGTCTCCACTTATTTTTTTTCTCACCACATTGTCCACCTATTCAGGCGAAAATTCTCAAACAAACGATCACATATTTCAAGTCGAACGCATGGTGAAATTGTAAGAAAATGCTGCATGCGTTACCTTGACGTAGGTGACGTTAGGGTATGAAAAATGTTTCTTGCAGTACTCCTCGCCACTCATTACTTGACCTGGCAGTGGCAATGTGTCATTGGGCAATAAAGCTCGATGACGGCGCTTGCGGTGGTCCTTTAAGCAGTATGAGTGACCGGACCTGTACGAAACGCTTGCTGAAGTGTCGTTCACTTGGTACAATATCTATTCATCCCATTTACTGGAAGATCCACCACGTATTCTCCCCCCCCCCTTCAAACCCCGAGACTGCTCCTTTTGAGTCTTGACGCTCATTCATGAACGATTGTAAGAAGTGAGTGGTCGTATATCTTGAAAAGGCACACTTATTAATAAATGCACATTATCAGTAATCCTAAAACCATTGAATATAAACATGAATAAACGTCGAATAGCCCATGTTCTATCGAACACATCCCTAGAATGACTATGCATGCAACGTAAATATATATAGGTAGCTCTACTCTAAGTGAATGCTTAGGAAACGCAATGCCCCGCCCTGTCCCCACGTTTCTCTTTTCGCAGCACCTTTTTCGCACCTGCGCCTGGGAGCCTTAGATGAAGTTTACATAGAGTGGCAGGACTAATTAGGCACGGAGACCACAATAAAGCGCAGCCCATTACACGCAGTGAAAGCTACACAAGCATATTGGTGCTCTCGTCCGAACTATCGGGGACCGCTTGCTTCTCCTTCGAGTGTGCGTGAAGTCTTGTCCATCTTCGGAAAGAACGCGCTGCACACCAACCTCCGCTGCTACACCGGTAAACCTTCCTGAAACTAACTGGAAGGGACTCTGGCACTGCGATCACTCAGCGAGCTTGGCAATGACTGGTAGTACATGGATTTGTCTAGTCTTTTTGTTTGCGAACTTTGAACGCACTTGTGGCTTCGTTTATTGCTGTGTTGGGATTTTGTTTCGGATGGAAAAACGAACCATTGTAAACTGCATGACCCGATTTGAAATGGTGAACCTAAAAGTTTAAGGTGGTGAAGTGCGACTGCAGGAAATTCGCTGATTGTCGTTTCATGGCAAAGCAGCTGTATTCCACGCGAAGCCAAACTGAGACAGAAGAACGAAGATTAGACAAATCCGTGTTCTTCCCACCATCCCCGTGCTCTTTGAAGCGCCGTGCATTGCAGTCCCCATAGACACGTGCTCAGAGTTCCCTCCAGTGAACTTGATAGAAACTACATGCTTACAACATCAGCCTGCTTGCTCTTACAGAACCGCGCCTATGATACTCGCACGCAACGTGGCTTCCGATTGTTTATCCCCTCTCCAGCGCACCCCCACGACACTGCCTTCTCGTTCATTCTGTCTTTGCATCTTCTGCATTGAAATTTTGTGACAAGTTCGTATTACTTTCTTCTTGGTTGCTTATGAAGCAGGTGTGGTTTACTTTTCTAAAGCATCAGTAGGCTGTACGTATGATGTCACCCACTTTAGAAATGTAGCGATGGCTTTCTTGCTGCAGTCGGAGAAATGGGAAAGGTTCCTTCCGCTAGTGTACGGGTTCATTAGGTAGCCGTCTTTCGCCGGGCAGCCACTTGAGGAGCCTTCGCCATCATGATGGGATGATAACCTACAAAAAGCAAGTTTGAGATCAAGTACCCAATTTGTAGAGAAGGTAGAAAGATGGAAGGAAGGATTTATTATGTTTCTATTGAACATTGATGCGGAAGCTGTACGTATCCTAGTAAACCTAGCTGATACAGAAGCCAGGAGTAAAGCATATTTTGTATTAAATCAAGCTTAACAATTAGCAAGTGTCTAATTGTCACCTCGGATAGTTTTAAAATAGTTCAGTGCGAAGACTAATTTTCCAAAGATTTCTAAAACGAGCTGTGCCCATCGCACAGAAACAGAAAAAAAAGTTCTAGGTACAGCCACCCACAAAAATTTGCGTGATTTGCATTTCGTGATAGAGCGACGAAAAACTACTTTGCTGCGTCCCCTATCGTCACACGGCGTTGTGTCGAGGCTATCGGCTTTGTCCTCCGGAACTAGTGCCGCCAACGCACCGTTGCCGAAACTGGTCTCCAAGGCCATGACAAATAGCATCTTTACCATGCTATGTTACGGTAGGGGACGCATGCAGTGCAGTTCATCGTCGCTTAACTACGTGTTGCAGATCCCGCAAACATTTATGGCCGATAGTATGCTTGCTGAAACACCCTGTGTATGAAGTATTACGGGTGCGTAAGTCGAGATTAGAAGTTCAAGCATTGAAGCATATTTTAGGTTGGCGCTCAAAAATACGCACAAGTTAACTTTTGTGAATCCCGTGGTAAAACGGAGAGTAGGATTTGACGAAGGCGGACAGCGCCAGAAAGCAACAACAAAACCTTATATTAAAAACATTGCACCACCTTGCACTAAAACGAACCATGTGGGAATGCGAAGCAGCACTTGTGTTCGTTACCATTTGTATGCTTCCGTGTATGTTTCATTCGTGTGTGAAGATGTGCACATATATTGTGTATCGCTTATGCTACCCTCCTCCCATTTGTTTGTATTACCGCGTGTGTGCCGCAAAGTGAACACCCAGCGCTGCTAGAAGAGTGCAACAAAGTGAATGCGCGCCACATTATATAGGAGCGAATAACTATGGCGAGGAAATAAACAATAGAAGAGAAATGAAGCGGAAGCATCACTCCGCAATCTCCTCGCTCTCACGCACTGAGAGATTCCTCCTACGTCCTCGTGCTCGTGCTTGGAGAGGAGGAGAGCTGGCGCGTGCACGGTGGGCAAGCGGACGGTCGCCGAGGGACGGACACAACACCTAGCAAGTGCTGGCTCACATCTAAAAAAGCAGGTTAATGCCCAGCACTTTGTCGCGCAGTTTCCAGCTGTGAACATCTACCCGACTCAGCAACACACCATATACTCACAAGTGTCCCAATTCGTGGGCCGCAGAGTGTACTCCCGAAAAAAGACCCGCATCGTCCTCGGCTATTCCGACTTTGTAAAGTCTGCATACTTGGCCCAGGTAGGCTACACCTGCATCACAAGAGCGCAATGTTATTTCACTGGTGTGTGTGGTTTGGCGTGCCGAAGGGACTCGTGCTATGAACACTGCATTAGTGGGGGGCTCCGAATAATTTCGACAAAACGAGGTTCTTTAGAAGGGTACTAAAAATCTCCAAAAGCAGACAAATTTGGCAGTTCCCACGTACTTCAGGAATCGATGCTGTGTGAAGCTCCTAGATAAAAGGCGAATGTGCTTTAATTTTCTCACCGAACAAAACTTCATGAAGTGGCGCTCAATATATATAGACAGATTCACGCACACACATGCGTTAAACAACCGCGTATGTTTTATATTAGCAGTTGTTTGTCGCTGCGAGACGATGTCAACAGACAACATGGATATTAGGAGCAGCAGAAGCGGTAAGCTGATGTGAAGCGCTGACATGAAGCGCTTATGTGAAGCGCTGGTGTTTCCGCTGGTGCTCACGAGAATGGTGGCCCTGAACACTGCTACACCAATGAACCTCAACGGATGGCGCCTAACTACAATTGACATTAACACGACATTACGGCTGTATTGTAGGAGTACATATGTATTGTTCATAAAATTTGATAGCCAGTACTGCAACCAGAATCGACGTTTGACGAACACTAGGGTTTATTTGCAAAGTATTTCCGAGACCTGGCGTTGCCTTCTGGTAGAATACTTGATTACCACGCAGAATTCGGAGCTTCAATTCCTACTGAGACACTGACATTTGTTCTTTGCAGTCATCTGGTCCACGCTGTCTATGTCAGCTTTTTCTTGATCTTAAGCGTTAAAATTACCCATGTGCGTTCTGGCCGTTCTTGGATAGATATGTTTATCACCTGTGGCCCATACCCACATACCAGTGGCACATACCCCCCCCCCCCCCCCCGGGTATACTTGCCACTGTATTTTAGACACTGTTTGACGACATACGCGACGATATTATGACATTATCTATGTGGGGATCAGTGCGTCGAATTCATCAAACCATGCTACCCTCTCGCACTAATTATGGTGTACCCCAAGTTAAAGGGGTGATCACGAGAGAATCCGACGTAGTTGCCTAGATAGATAAATACATAAATAGACACTAAGTGCGCTCGATGTACGCAAATAAAAAGAAACAAACAAGCGTTGAAATTGCTCTTGGTGTTTCCTGTCTTTTTGTAAAAAATGCCAGTCTGCTGATGTGATGTAGCAGGGCAAGAAACTCTCTATTGAAACACATACAAGGGATATAAACGGCCAGACTGAGTGACCTTTTTGTATAATAATAATAATAATAATAATAATAATAATAATAATAATAATAATAATAATAATAATAATAATAATAATAATAATAATAATAATAATAATAATAATAATAATAATAATAATAATAATAATAATAATAATAATAATAATATTAATAACTGTGACGTGCCGTTGCTGCCATCGGATGCGTGGGTTGTAAGGCGGTGTAATTTGTTTACTGAGAAGGCACTGCCCAGCCCTCTTCCTTATTCTCTACCGCTGCCCGAGCCCGCACGAGATCAGCGCCCATCTTCGCTTTTTTTTTTTTTCGTGCGAAGGCGCGAGACTCGAACCGAACGTCGTATGCGGTTGCTGGTGACATATGCTGTTTTTTTTTTTAAATCCGAGCCAACTTATTAACACTTTAAAGAGCCTGAGTGCTATCGCTTTCAAGTCTTAAAGGCGAAACTTCAATATAGCCCGATCTTTGGCGCGTATTGCACACTGCACCGTATGTGCCATGAATAAGCTCACTGAAAAAGATTGAAAATATGTGGTTCCTGTGGTATGTGCGCTTACCTGCAGTATTGTTTCTTATACCTGTAGCAGTTAAATCTACCAAGTCTCGTCTGAAAGATAGGTACAACGAAGTGAATGTTAGAGTTGTCAATATATTACTACTCTTTACTTACCCGATGAAAATTTGAGAGTTGCTGAGCACTTTGAATGACTGCAAAGGCGAAAGTCTACTTGGACCTTCTTTTGATCTGTGTAAGTTTCTTAAACAAGAAATCAACAGAAGGTACAAGAAGATACAGAACAGCGCAGGTGGCACCGCCAACTCAATGGATGGACCATTCAATTTGGGCCACGTACGACCTTGAAAATAGACTTTTTTATATTTAGAAAAAAGGTGAAACGAAAAACAATTTCCTTCTTATTAGATAATACCTTTTTTCGAACTCCAAGACCACCACGTCTTACTCAAGAACACGCTTGGTAAGCGAAAATACCACCAACAATAAAATGCCCCTCGCCACGTCTCGTGCAAAATACCGCACCAAAGGTCACGGCGTCGTAGATTCTTGATGATGTCTACTAAGTTTTAGGTAATTTCTAACCTGCAAAAAAAAAGAAGTGAATTGTTGTCTGAGAGCGCCAAAAATTAATAGAGGAAGCTTTAGGAATTTTTTTCGCGCTGATGAAGCTTTAGTTTGGCGTATACACTTCCATATGCATTGAGTCGAACGCCAAGATTCGGGAACGAAATTTAAGAATCAATCCTTTAGTGCCTAATGCCGCAGAATAAGCGACATACCGAAAAACCAAGCTAAAAAGTCACGAAATGCGTGGCACCTTTAATATCGGCTGTCAAGTACTCACGGGGAACGTAGCTTTCAGCATGAAAAATATGGCATTATGTGCATTGTATCGTGTGCAAGAGCACTCATTTCGGTCTTTCTCGCCTGGCTGACGCAAGCTCTATCTTCAATAAATTTGCTTATTTGGTGTGTACGCAGTCAAGACGTAGCACACGACATGTTGCGTAGTTCTGAAGTACGTTTTTTTTCAAGGTCCTCACTTCTGTAGGCATGTGGAGAATTTGCGACATACATAGAATTATGCATTAAAGATGCATTTCAGATAGTTTAGGTTTTGAGTCAGTTGAAGGTTGCTATTTGAAGCTAGAAAATGAATTACATTCTCATTTTCTTCGGTTGTTTTATATTTTAGGCATTAAACAAATATTATTTGGCTGTTTATCTCCTTAGTAACAAAATGCAGGGTCTTACGTCCGAAAACCCCCATACAACTATGACAGACGCCGTAGTCGAGGTCCCCGATAGTTTTGACCATCTGTTGTTCTTGAACGAGCACTTACATAGTAAAGTACATGGGCCCCCACCGTTACGCTTCCGCCAAACTGTGACCGCCGGGGCGGGGGTCGAACCCGCAACCTCTGAATCCGCAGCTGAGCACCTTAACCACTAATCTACCGTGGTGGACTGTTTATCTCTTTTAATAAATGACCTAGAGAGGTGAAAGCAATGACACTGGAGTTCTTGAAGTATTCTAAACGCATTCACTGTTCATCTTTAGTGTTCTTCTGGGCCAATATATGCAAGAAAAAAAACTTTCACTTTCATGTAGAATTAGGCAAATAAGAAACCCTGGCACCTTTTTGTTTTCTATAGCAAGCACCTAAAGCCCAATGTCGCTTCATGTTGACAAATGACATTTATTTCTATAATGTCGGTGCACTTCAATTTTGAACTGAAGCAGAATGAAAATGCCTGCTATGTTGCCTGCTGCAATTAGTGTATACTTAAAGGGGAGAAAGCCCAGAAGATTTCTCACACATTTTGCGAAGGCGTTTTACATCTATTTGCCTATACATCTTAGGGCACGAAGTGATATCACCGCGTGGTGTTTTTTGCATCACCCATGTTGACGTTAACGCCACGGGACGTCGATGAAGCACCTTAGGTGAAGCGTCTAAGACTTTGTTCTCAAGACAACAGTTTTCTGTCCCACTGCTGTCTTATTGAAGTACATTTCAAGCAATTTGAAGTCTGGATGATGACACTACCTTAGAATGCGCCTTCTCAGTTTGGTGAGTGCATATAAGAACGCCGAGCTACTACCGCAAGCACGAATGTGCTTTAAGAGTGGCTGAATACCGTGCCCCCTTCCTTCTCAGAAAAAAACCTAAACAAATTAGATATTTCACTAATTCGTGTCACATCTATCACGTACTTTTCCCGCATAACAACAGAGGTCATGACATTTACCGGTCACCAACGAGGGTTGGCTACTAAAGTGGCAAATTATTTTCGATAGGGAAGTGGCGAGAGCCTTGTATTAAAAAAAAGTAGACGACAGCGAACCCAATAATTATTACTCTGGGACGAAAACACTACCCATACCCTCAATTTTTTATCTTCGAGTGCCGGCAATCATATTCGATTGTGCAATTGTAGTCAGCTAAGCTTTGGTTTATACTTACTACAGGGACGTACTTGTTGATAATAAAGCACTTGCTTTTAAACATGAAAGTGTTTTATGTCGGGGAGCACCACGGCTTCGCTGACGTATCTCCGTCATGGATATGACGTATGGTAAAATATATACTAAGAAATTGCAAAGAAAAAAAAGAAAACAAGATGAGAAAGTTTCATAGCGGCGCGACGAACCAGCAACCTCTCAATAAGCAGCGCATGACGCAAGGCACTAAGCCACAAAGCGTACGTTGTCAAGCTTGATAACAGCAAGCTATTTATTTAATATACTGTTCGCACCATGCAAGAACTATCAGCTACTGGACTGCTTTAGCACTTGCCAGATTTCACGCGCGCATTTCCAGAAGTGACTTACCCGGTGACCAAGAAGACGGCGTCCGCTGTTCGTGCGTCGCGGTTCGACCAAGTATAATGGCGCAACGTTACGAGAGTTTCATTGGAGACGAGCTTATTATCTTGCCGTGCATCTAAGTATTCTTCATCTATTTCCTGAAAGTAAAACTAGTTAAAAATGAAAAAAATCATCACACGCATTATACTTACGCTTATGGCCATGTCAAAAGCAACAATCGCTATAAAACCAGGTGGATAGAGTTGTTGCATTCGCAGACTCACCTGCAATAGCGACATTATTATTAAGCTTTAACAAAGGGTCTCCTTAAATGGCAGCAACTTTTAGACCATTTCGATTTAGGACTGGATGAATGAATAGATTTTTCTCTTATCTAAAAAAAGTAAGAACTGCCTATCTCTCATATGGCAGGTTTAAACTTACTTTGGGGTTTAATTTTCGTTGACTATATTTATTTGGATAAAAGGACTCTGCAACACTCGCCCAAGTTGTCATAAATTGAGCGTACTACCATGATTATTTGCCTCCTGAAACAGCTTCCGCCATAATTTTCGGAACCATTCACATACGAGCCGCGTAACGGATATTTATCCAAACTTTCAAGCATTTTCTATCCTTTTTCGTCCTCGGGTGAACACTGAAAGCCTCATAAGGAAGGGGGGCGCTGTAGATGACAAAATGTTCATACTTCAGCATACACCATGGCTTTGAATGCTCTTTGTTGTTGTTTTCATTGTGCACATGGCTGATTTTGAGTGCAATTGTAAACGCGCTAGTGTAGAGCACAGCGTGGGTACGTCGCGCCTCTCCATGGCTGCTGCAGTGCATATGCCGCTATTGATGCTCATATAAGCCCATAACAGAGTCCGGGTGCTTTGTGTATACATGTGACAAAAAAAAGAAAGGAAATTCTGGATGTCTGAAATCTGATCGTTAAATTCATGCCGCGTGCTCATATATAATATTTCGCTAACATATATTCCGATTGCGTCAAACCTGAAATTGCGTCAAACCTAACAATATTCCGATTGCGTCAAACCTGAAAAAACCAGTGCTGCGATCTTTATGAGAGATATGCAAATAAAGGCTTACCGTAATGACAGTGTAATAGAACAGATAGTAGTGGCGCCACAGTATCATATAATGTAGTAGGTTATTTTCACTGTTCGAGAAGTTACTAAAACGAACCCAACAACTATTTTGAGCATGGTCGAAAATAGCTCCGGATTGATAGTCTAGGCTCCCAAGGACGCTCGAGCTTAATATTATAGCGCAGCAAATGGAATTCACCATGATTTTTTAAAGTCAGATATAATTACCTTTCATTCTGTCAACAAATGGCGGAAGAAGTTCAAACATCACTCGTCACAGCCATTGTACCAGCCATTGGTTGATTTGAGCATATATAGCGCGCTCGGGTGTTTCAAGGGCCGCCAGGAAAGGCCATGACTAGTCCACGCGTGCGTGTGCGATGGCACTGATAAGCCGCGTATTCCAAGAAAAAAGAGAAAAAGTGCTCAAGGTCATCAGATGCACGTGACGTATTTTCTTTCCCCGTGCCATCTCTCCCTGCCTAATTTCCAGCGCTTTCGTAGGGATGAGAGAAGTGAGAATGCAATTGAAGCGCGCGAAAAATATGCGTAATTCTGCTCCTACTGGACGGATTCTATAAATTTTTGTCACGGTGAATCAGTGAGGCAATACGCTCTTTCAGTGAATCCATTTTATGGCTACTTGCATAAGTGTTGCTAGAGCCTTTCAAAAAGAATCGAGCAAGTACTTACAGCGTTCCAATATGCCGTCAAATAATCTATGTTGTTTTTTCTGTCGTCCCCAAAATGCGTAGTATGTGCGAAGTCACTGATAGAGTAAAGTTCTATAGTGAAACTTGTTAGAGCTCGTTCTTGTGGGGCTGGAATAAATAAAAAAAATGCATACACACAATGAACTCGTACGGGCCGCACACAGTCAGTGGAAATACATTCACGTATAATAAAGGGTTAACAAATGTACATGTTATACTGGCTAGTGAACATAGTATTCAGCCACATATGCTATAACGGTTATAGTACCCACCCTACAAAGTATACTAACTGGTTAAAACTGGCACTTGGCATACGTCTGTAGAGTTAACAATGAAGCAAGTTTAACAAGTGATAAGGAGAAAAAGTGAGAGGGGCTTATCTGAATTCGTGATCGTATAAGCGATTGAAAATTTTTATTCTAAAAATTCATAACTGTGCTCTGCATTCTATACACGCGGTACTGACTAAACACTAATTTTCAGAAGGGCCACTCGTACGCTAATTACAGAAACAAAAACATAGTTTTAAAGAAACACTAAAATTAAAAACGCTTTTCCGCGCATCACTAAATTACCCATTCAAAACACCGAAAATACCACTAATAAGTGAGAAGAAGCTCGGTAAGCTCAAAAAGGCACGAAAAGAAAATGTGGGCGGCAGCACCACCTGTGAATTCCCGCCATAAAGGCCGTGGCTGCACTTATTGTGAGGACGTGTACAAGGCCATACATATTTGCTCATCGGCAAAAACGAAGTACACTGTTCTGCGAGGAGTTCACAGACATAACGTACCAACTTTTAGAAAATTTTATTGATTCAATGCCGCCTAGACATGAAGAGTGTTGTTGGAAATACGTGCCGACAAGCGTGAAAATTTCGCCTTGCTACTTAGTCTCCCATGAAAATCGAGAGTTGAAATGTTAGCGACTTTAATCTTAATATTACTCTATATCAATGAGCATGGGCTCGTGAAAGAAACCACACTAAAATTTCAAGTACAACTTAATAATCCACGTCGAATCCTTATATCGCTTTAGTGTAAGTTTGTCTTTCGGGTACTCTTATAGGGAATATCACATTGATTAGCACGTTCCGCAAGATCAGCGTTCATCTGTAGTGCGGTATTGTTTTCGCAAATTGGAAACCGTGGTTCTGACAGGTTCTGTACATTAAGGTGACCCATCGGCACAAGAAGACCTCGACCTGCCGCTATTGACTCTCGTGACCGCTGTTGACGTAGCCAATTGAAAAACAAGGGAATATTCACCTACAGGCTACCTATTCAAATCAATCTGAAACAAAGCACTAGTGACAATTTCGTAGTGTGGAGAAGTACATGATATTTTATTTTCGACGCGATATAACTCACCCGTATATGTAGTAAATGGGGAAAGAGCTTACTGTTCTTCTATAAAGCCTAATACCGTAACAGCGATACCCCAGTTGTGGCGCCACCAGTCGGGTCGCGTCACCACGATCACTAAATTAGTGTTTTCACTAAACGGTGGCTATGTCGAACACCTATTGTTGTCGTGATGAATGAATGAATGAACTTCATTTTTTTGAATAATTGCAGTTATAATATCTGCACCAATAGTTACAGAAGGCTGGTTTCTAGTCCAGCATTAAAAACATAAACAACAGGTAACGTGCGTGATTTCATCACATGGTACTGTAGCTTATGTCATGAGAGAGAGAGAGAGAAGTAAACGTTTATTTTGAAACAGTGCCCCGAGCAATGCCCGGTGTCACCCTGAGGTGGGAGGGCTCCTAAGTCCAGGAACCCTCTGGCTTCTACTGCCCTCTTGGCCCTGGCGACGAGTTGTTGTTGGTCTTCCAGGCATATGTCATGACTTATAAAAATAGTCGGAGAAATACACTTGATAAATGGAAATACGTGAGATCTGCGGGATCTCCAAAAAATATTTGCAACATTGGGTTAATAAATCCTGTGGTCTGACCATCTGAGCTATGCAATATTTCAGGTTTTTGTGCCACTGAGTCGTTTATAATTGCTTTTTCATCATTTACTTTCCGAAACCATGGCAAGCTAACGTTGCCTTTCGGAGCGTGCCAAAAATTGCGTATTGGAAATGAAAAGACGTTACAATGAATACGAAACTATTGTTAAATCTCTCGTATTTTTAATTGCAGCCAAATGGAGTGATGCAAAAAATTATGCAGTCACTCTCTTTATAAGAGCCACAATTTCTCTCCACTAGCTGTGCATCAACAATACCTATAATGCAGGCAGCGCGCAAATGCCCGCGAAACACGACCCAAATGTTCAACGCATTCCACACAACTACGGCGAAATGATCCAAGATTAGACCTTTAGTATTCTGCTCATGTGTTTAAATTACAATCTCTATATCGCCAGCTGATTTTGAACCAGTAAACAATTTTTTGGGGAACAAACGCAGAGTGGATATTATTTCTAGGAGTACCTACTGATTGCTGGAGTTGTTGCGTCTTCGTACCCATCAACTGAAAAGAGACGTGAAATGCACTATATAAAAATGACAAGAATACTGTTATGCTAATTTATTTCAAGATTTAGTTCACACATGCTACAAAATAACTTTCATTACAGCCTTAGCGATCCACATAATACGCAGCGATGACTGCGCAAAGGCACACAATTCACTACACATTGAAATGAGCAATATCGCCTGTGATAGAGACCACGAGCTGAAATTCGGGCAGAAAATGAGGCATACGCGTAATAAATAAGCGGGTTTTCAGCCATTCGCCCTCAACTTTGACCTCTGTATCAAAGTACTCAAAAATATGCAACATCAAGGCCAGGATTTGAAGACATTTGCACGAAGCGCCATTGCTCGTCAGTGACAGTGGCGGCAAGCCATAACTGAATGGGACATGGGCGCAATTTTTTTTTACGAAACAAGCTAGTTATCAAAAATGACTCCCGGTTCTATACAGCAAAAACGTAATTAAGCATTTTGTTAAAAAATCCAAAGTGTTCAATATTTTACAAACGGGTCCAATGTATTTCCAATGAGTAATGTTATATTCTCCTGGGAAGCTACAAGTCTCGTAGTGCGATACCAAATTTTCACCAAAATGTTCCAATACATCTCTGCTGTACAGATCCTGGTGTCCTTTTTAAGTAGCTTATTTGAACAGATACAACTTTTTTCGCCTATTTTCTATTCTGTTATGGCAGGACGCCGTCGCTGCCACCGAGAGATGGTGCCACACTCCAATGTCTGCAAATACTCGGAATGTTCATCCTTAAACACGGCAACTTTTCCCGCAACGCAAGAAAACAGTGAGACATTTGTGGGAGCGAAATTTTCAGGCGTACTTTTCGCTGAACTTCAGTTACTACACACGTACGTGTACACTCGTATTTGCTAAATTTTGCCTACACACGAATTTAGGCAAAAGTTTGCACCGCTTCTTCGCCAGATGGCACCATGGTGCATTACAACGCCGGCAGGCTCTGGCACGGATCGAACGGTGTGGGGCCGAGTTGAAACTTGTATATTGCAACAATGTTCAGTAGGAGTAATATAGCAAGACGAGGTAGTTGGTACGAATGCATAACTGGCAGTGGGTGAGAGAATTTATATTTTTTCCTTTTAAGAATAAAGCCTTCAGTTGATAGTAGCACTGGTGTCGTTCCCTCCTTTTGTAAGTGTGCCAGTGCTCTAAAATTAGGCTATTATGAATGTTAAGTTCAAAGCAGGTTCATCCCTACTAAGTGAGCCACCAGGCCTGCGTCGCGTCGGCTGTTAGGCCTGCGTGCCACACATGCATATGCTTCTCCGACCAATCTGCCGTGACGGAAGCGATTTAATGATTACGAATACGCTCGGTTACGGGATACTCAGCCATTTTCAGAGTGAAACTCTTTATGCGGACCGTGTGCCATCAGCAACGCTTGCGTGTTCACACACAGAAAGGTAACGTGACCAGGCTGGAGAAGAAGGATTTTGGGTAGAGAAGGAGAAAAAAATAGGTGGCCATGGTACGAAGCTTACCTAAGGCTGAGTTATTTAAAGAATGGTCTGACAGAGAGGCCACATGTTGGAGCTTTAAGTAAGGCGCGCTTTTAAACAGTGCATTGGTTAGAGAGCTCAGTGCTGTAGCTAGTCAAATGTCCGATGGGTAACATTCTGAAAATAATTCGTGTCCTTGATTCTATTCAATTCATGTTACACTCTTAGCAATACTTACCTACTTGCATCACTTTGAGATTTGAAAATTAATATTTCACTGTTTTGGTTTATGCAAGACAATGTGAAATGGCTCAAGCTAAAAAGTGTAAGATAAAAGCTTATTACTCAGAGCAGACGTGGCGGCCGTGCGATCGTTTCACAGTCTGATCGACTCACCGAGGAAGGAATCAGCGTCTGGTGTTCCGTCCTTAAAGATGACCTTCGATATCTTGTGAGCTGCCCTATCGGATGAAGACCTTTCCTGGCTCGTGAGAGGCTCTATTCGATGCGTGTAATTCAGAAGACCTGTCTGTGCAAACAACACGCCTTGTGTTAATGAATTTCACACTTGCGAGCTGGCATGCAGAAGGTTGAAAAACAAGGCTGTGCTTACTACGTGATAGTGACCACCACTCCGTGGTTTTACAATCAGCGAGGCTTCTTTGCGGGTGTCCTGATACAGATGTCTTTCGTAATAGTGTCCATCAACCTCAAATGAAGATTTCGTGTTTTGAAATTACCCATGAATCTCTATTCCAAAGAATAACATAGACAACACTAAATATTTTCTAGCTTACAATAGCTATTTCTGAGGTGGACAGTGATAAAAAAGGCGCATGGTGTTACTACACGAGAAGGAGGGGGATTAGGCCAATGAACGGTAATGGTAACCGTTTTGGATTTGGCAATCTTGGTGTCGTAAATTTGGCACAGTCTACAGCATCCTAATAAGAGCATGAGATCAAATTGTATTTGTTTAATGGCATACATAATTAAGACATGTACCCCATAAAAATTTATTTTATGAAACAGTCTATGAGATCTATAGAAAAGTTCATTGGCTGAAATGGCACACGACAGATGTAGCAACAGTGCACATTCATGTAACAGACATGTTCTCTAAAAAATGACGCATTCTGCTCAGGTGCAGAGTACAGCATAGGCAACTCTAAATATTTTACAGATTTACAGTAGTTACTTCTGGCGTAGAGAATCGACGAATTACCTCGTCGATTCTCTATAAGAGACAGGTTCTGTGTCATCGAGCAGGTGCCTCTCGCTAAGGCCTGCGAGTAGGACTTTCATGGTCATATCATTGTTGTCTCCGAACGCGTAGATGATCCTTCATGTGAGAACAAATAATAATATTCGCTGTTTTACGCGCCGAAATCAAGATATACAATTTAGAAGCGTGTCGAGGTCAAAAGCTTAGAAAATTCAGACCACCTGACTATCTTTGCGTGTACAGAAAATGAATTACATGGCCTTCTATCATCTTCACATCAAACGGGAACTCCAATCGCTTAAACGGGTATTGAAACAGCAACTTTTGGGCCAACCGTGAGCTTCATAATTATATTAACACCATGGTGCCATCACGACAGACCGAAATACGGTACGTGGTAATGTGCTCCTTCGAGTACAGCGATACTTATGCCATTTCCTACTAAAGCTTTTCCTGTGCGATACAGTAACAGGGGCCCCGTATTCGCATGATGTTTACGAAATTAGTACTGAAGTATCGACATACATGTTGAAAATTCTCGTTGTCGAAGCACTTCATTAAACATGTTCGAAAATATCTAAATGTCATGCGGAGCGTTTCAGTAGAAACACAAAACATTTGCCTGCATACTCACATATCTGTCGATGACACGAGACCCACTATGAACGCGGAGAAGAACATAGTCGGAGAGCACCGAAGCTTTGACTAGATTAAGGGAGTAGCCGTCACCGACAACCAGAACTTTTTCCGAAGCATCAGTTCTTTGCTCGTACACTTCAGGAAATACTATGCTGCTTGACCCAGGAAACTCTGTCTCGCTACGTGTGATCGCTACAAACAAGCACGCCAGTAGACGTGCTCGGATCCTGTCAAAGCCCATCATGCCTGGCACTAGTAGAATATATTCGAAATCTTCGCTGTAACTGACCGCTCTCTTCGCGTCGATCGAACGTCTTCGGAGCTTGAGCTGAAACGACATGTGTCATGTGTCATTTGATGCCGGACAGATAGACTGCAGCTGTCCGTATCATGCTGTTTTTTACCAATCTATGGCCTACAACTAGGCTCCGTCACTTCACTTGACATTATGAATGTGAAAGCATACGTTCAAGTTCGTCGAGAAGCTTCCCATTCAGGTAACCGAAATATAGAGGTCACAGGGTCTGATTTGTATTTACTTAGGATGACTAGAACATGAAACTTATCTGTTTATTGTCAATAGACTTATTGATCCTGCATGATTGACCTTCCGAAGCTTTCTGAATCCAACGAAGTTTCGCATAAACTGCAACGATGTTTTGCATAGATTGCAAATAGGTTTTGCAACGAGGTTTCGCACCAGGATCCGAGGCACTGAAGCCTCTTGCGTTTCACTTGGTGTTGTTCTTCCTTCGTGATCCGGCCACATTGACAAAGCGGCGACGTTACGTGGTGGCATCATGTGACATGAAGGTATACGTGGCGTCCTAGTGACGTGACAAGTATAGGTGATCTAAGACGTCATCGTGATGTCGCTGTGTCACGTCATCACGGTATCTGTCTGCATCACTCTTGTCGACACCAACGATCACTTTTCGCATTTTGTTAGGCATCTACGGCTTTCGCGTTACTAACTGTGATTTTACACACTAAAGTAGACGAGTGCGAATGACTTGGACGTGCAAACAAAGCATTATAGTTGGATAGGACCAGTTCAATCGTTCTTATATTCCACAGTGGGGTTGTTGGACGGCAAATCTTTTCGCTATGACTCACAAGAGTTAGGATTGTTTATTTTTTGTTTATTTGTTTATAAATACAATTTATTTATTTGTTTAAATAAGTAACATATTCTGAATTCAACATTATTTGAGGGACTTGTAGATCGAATTTAAAGTGGCGTAGGTCATGTGTAAGTAAATGCACAAGCAGGTAACTTGACAAAGTGAATGGAAACTTCAAATCTATAAACGTACTAAACATATTGCGTTGTCCACCTCAGCGAAACAGCGGCTACAGTTTTCGGCTGTTGACCTTAAAATAACGGGCTCAATTCCAGCAGCAGTGGTCACATTCCGATAAAGACGAAATCGCGTAGGCCCGGGTACTGTGCGATGTCATTGCCAGTTACAGAACACCACCACCACGTCATGGTGGTAGTATTTTGTAACTGACGTCCGTCCGTTCGTCCGTCCCTCCGTCCATCCATCCATCCACCCATCCGTCCGTCCATCCGTCCGTCAATCCACGCATCCGACCATCCATCCATCCATCCATCCATCCATCCATCCATCCATCCATCCATCCATCCATCCATCCATCCATCCATCCATCCATCCATCCATCCATCCATCCATCCATCCATCCATCCATCCATCCATGCGTCCGTCCGTCCGTCCGTCCATCCATCCATCCATCCATGCGTCCGTCCGTCCGTCCGTCCGTCCATCCATCCATCCATCCATGCGTCCGTCCGTCCGTCCGTCCGTCCGTCCGTCCGTCCATCAATGCATCCGTCCGTCCGTCCGTCCGTCCATCCATCCATCCATCCATCCATCCATCCATCCATCCATCCATCCATCCATCCATCCATCCATCCATCCATCCATCCATCCATCCATCCATCCATCCGTCCGTCCGTCCGTCCGTCCGTCCGTCCGTCCATCCATTCATCCGTGCTGGCGGACAGATGGACGGACGCATGGACAGAAGCATGGACAGAAGCATGAACAGACAGACAGACAGACAGACAGACAGACAGACAGACAGACAGACAGACAGACAGACAGACAGACAGACAGACAGACAGACAGACAGACAGACAGACAGACAGACAGACAGGCAGGCAGGCAGGCAGGCAGGCAGGCAGGCAGGCAAGCACACACATGGATGGAAGCATCGACGGACGGATGCATTGACGGATGGAAGCAAGAACGGACAAATGGGCGCACCGCCAGATGGAAGCGAGAAATAACGGACGGACGGACGCTTCACACCAGTCATCCTAATTCACTCCGTATTAACTCATATTAACTCATATTAACTCCATACTCATATTAACGCGATTCATTTCTAGACATCAAGCCTGCCTAAGGCAAGTTTGCAAACAAGTCCCGAGCAGCGGCGTGGCTCAGTGGTAGAATACTGGGCTGGCACGAAGTATACCTAGTCGAACCCCACTGTATTTCTTGTATTAGGGTATTTTTTTCTTATTTGGTGCAATAGTGGTTACGGACACCGGCGGCGCGTGGCAGTAGACAACTATGGCGCCACGCGTGACCCCAGTTGTGATCTCATTACAGCTTTCGCTGTAAAAGTATATCTTCAGTGCGTACCCAATTTGAAACCACAAGAAACAATGCAATACCAGTCTAACAGTACACACGAGACGCGTCAAAACGGCGGAAGAGATAGCTATTGCTTTAGCCATATCACCAATTGACGCGTGTTAAATATATATTCAGCGATTCACAAGCAGCTGTTGGCAACTTTGCAAATAACAGAATCTCCCCTGAAGCACTGCGTCTTCTTAGAACCGGCAAAACCAACCAAGACGACAGATGCGTTTGCATTTTTTGGTTCTGAGCACACATACCCGACACCACGGGAGATATCAACCCTAACGAGGTGGCACACAACGTAGCTCGAGGACTCACCTTCCGGGCTACGACAAATGTTGATCCCTCGTCAGAACTTCCAAATGTATGGGAGTGAGAGGACTTAATGACAACATTCAATGAAATTACGAATTATTATGAATTACAGAGGCGTGTTTAGCTCCCTCCTCACCATAAACTCAAAGGGGCACAGTCTGTCTAAAGGCCAAAATTACAAGCCAGATCCTACGGGAATCCAGCGCAACCACATGCTATGTATCCAGAGATTTACGCGACCACTCGATGCGAAAATTGTCAGGCACGAGCTTCCTTAGAACATATACCATGGGAACGCCAGGGATTAAAACATAGTAATGAGAACGCGGCCTCCACCGACAGCCACCGCGCGTGTTGGCTGGCCGTGCTGCTCAGTTCAGCCCTGGACGATCAACTATTGGCAATCCAGCAGGCCGAGGAACCGCTAGGAGGCAAGAGCTTCTAGCCGACACCTAAGCGGGAGCCCAGCCCACTAACACGCTGGATACAAAATAAAGTTTATCCCATCCATTTGTCCATCCCCTTTGAGGCGGTACGATTTTTTAGGAGGCGAAATGCTTCATGCATTCCGGTTGAATTCTGTTCGGAAGCATTGGCGGCCACCCTACCGCGGAGCCCAATGAGGGGACGCTGCATGTTAGCGGATGCTGTAACCTTGCAGATGCTAGCTGTACAAGGCTACTACAACCAAATGCGTTTAGACCAAGGTAGGCTACTTGCCTAGGGTTAACCCTATAGCGGTCAGGAAATTCGGAGTTAAATAGAAGTGAGTGAAAGACAGGACCGATAAAATATGAAATACGAAGATGTAAGATGAGGGAGATAGAAAAAAAGTGACTGCCGATTTCCCCTGAGTGGGGTCAGTTCAGGGGTGCCGTCTACGTGAAGCTGGGGCCAAACGTGTGTGTTGCTATTGTCGGGAAGGCGTTGAAGGTCCAAGCACCCAGCGTCGGCTCAACCACCTGGATTTCCTTTTCCGGACACGGCTGAGCCACACACGGTGAGGTATGGGAGGGAGTAGAAACCCCCCGTTGGCTTTGAGTCTGGGGTGGAGCCACTTACCTAATGCGGGAAGCATTGATTAAGGAGATAGCCGCAGTAAAGTATCACTGAAGGAAATGTATACCTCGCTTTTCGGTACAACTGTGTCGCAGTGTTCACGCTGTTTATTTCTTACCGTTACTCACCCGTATTAGCGAAGCTTGCCCACTGTGTAACCATGTTTTAGGCACGTCGGTGTCGTGTATATCATTAAAATATTTTTACAGGAAGTGAAAGTTTACCTCGCTTTTTAGCAAAAGACAAACAACCCGCATTTATTGCCAGCATAACCGGTCCTCCCTGTCAGCGGTTCGCCACTCAACGAAATCGTTACTTTTTTTCTTATTTTCTCAAAATATGAACGCATTGTGAGTCGTGTGGTACGCCAGACTGATTTCCTTTTATACGCAGACGCCGTTCTTGCACTTCTGAAAAGAAATGACAACACATGTTGCTTAATGATATGTTCGGTCGTTTTTAATACGTTTAGACCGTCTCTATGTATGTGTTCGAGGCGCTTATGAATGTCCGCAATGTAAAAACACTGTTACGTATACCTTCAAGAAAGATACTTCAGCAGTAAAATATGTCACAAAAGCTTCGAAGAGGTCAGTGAGTCAGTACAGCATGACAGAAAACTCAGGCTTATGACAAATTCAAAGCCACATATGCAGGTATACATTTACTGGAAATATACCAGATACTATGTCCACTAAACATTGGTCTGTTTTTTTTTTCAAGTCCCTGAAGTCCCCTTTATTATGAATTGGGATGACATTGGAAGTCTCTGGTACCCTACCCGTCAAAAGACACTTCGTATACAAGGTGGGCAGTTTTTTTAACACTATATCTCCACCATTTCTTAACAGGTCTAATGTTACCTCATCATGCCTGCAAATCTACTGAGACGTTATCCAATTGCCGCAAGTTCGGAGAGTCGCCCGATAAGGCGGTTCACGCTCCGTAGAGAAGAAGGTAAAACTTAATTCGACCAAGCGATTCGGACACGTAGAGAAGTAAAGAAGTAAATTAGGCTATTTTCAACGTACTCATAACGATCAGCGCACGAAAAGGACAACAACACAAGAAAGTGTATGACACAAGCGCTGCGTCGTGTATATTCTTGTGTTTTCTCTTTTTGTGCGCTGATCGTGAAGAGTGGGACATGTACAGGCTGTGACAAAAGTACCACGCCACGCTGCAATACAAATACACGCGATAGTAGCCTGGAAACGTTTGACGGCTTTTGTAAGCAGCAGGGTATCCGCACGACTCAACTGCGCATTTCGTTATGAGTTCATGTATCTCCATGACGCGGACGGCCCGATCAGTTGCCATCAGTAGCAAGCGCTGGAAGATTCGTTTGAAGTGATGGCTGGCGTACGTCTTGCAAGATCTGACGCGTTAGGTTTACTGCGCGTGAACCGACGAGTCGGGGGTGAAGCGAGCGGCGGTAGCTGCAGGTGCTGCGGGCGAACGGACGAGGTGGCAGCTGCGGGCGCTGTAGCGGGTGCGTGGCAGGTGAGAAGGAGAGTGACGTCAGCGCGCAGCTGGGGCATGACCTATTTGACACAGCTCCAACACTTGCGGTGAGGGGAAGTGTTGCGGCGTGTTCGTGCGAACGCATGGAGGGACAGCGTTACACAGGCCAGTTAAAGAGCTGCTTCGCATCTACAAATTTTTGCTATACAACGCTCTTCCTTGCGCACGCATCCACTTCCGGTGTGAAACTACAAAATCTTAGGGGGGGGAGGCTTTGATTATAAAAAGAAGGGGAAAATGAAGAGCGCATTCAGGTTCCGGTGATTATTATGCGATTGTTTCATCTATATTACTCTTCTAGCTTTAAATAAGGTTTGGTGCTCAGTGCAGAAAAATGTCGTAAGGCTGCCTAATGTGTCAAAAAGCACGCTGTTTAGAAGAGTTACTTTAATAAGAGTGGAAGAATAACCATGTGCCGTTGGCAATGCCGAAATGAAAGTAACCCATTAACGTGCTCGCTCGAGGTAATACTTACAATTCAATTCATGAGAGTCTCAGTTGAGCATGCGAGGCACAAGTGACGGCTCAATGCTCACCCATAGTGCAATACGAAGTACTCAAAATCGTTAGCCACTTTAATTAAGATGCCATGTATTTTTAATCAGGGCATGTCAGGAGTCTGTGTCCACGCACCGGCTGGTGTCGCATTGTGAAAATAGACTTTAAGCGGGTAGAAATAACTAGGAGGAGGTTATTTGTTTGGTGGCTACAATGAAAGCACGAATAAAAATAAATCCTTCACTGCAAAGTACCAGTCCTTTACTTCGCTATTCAAAGAAAAAAAAAGATAAATTTAGTTTTTGGATCACTAGGTATTACGGCTAGGTGGCGTTAGCCGCAGCCCGATCTAAAGGGTACAGCCATATCAATCCATTCATCCATCCATCCATCTATCCTCTAGGGAGCCTGCATGACCACATGTGGACATAGGCTCCCTAGGGATCTCCGCGAAGCTCCCGCGTGTGTGGAAAAAGTGTAGGGAAGGGTAAGCGCAGTGCTTAGCCACTCCTTCTCTCGCCGTTCGTTTTCTCTCCTGCTTGTGCTTACTCTCCAGTCTTCTCGCTCGTATGTATAGGCCCTTTCACTGTTCTAAAACACAGCCCCTTGATGACATGCGGTTTCGTCTACCGATGTACTTTAATGACATCGATAGGAAAGAAGAGCTTTAGGAAACAGTCCACTGATTTTTTTTACGCTTTTTCCTCTATTTCGTAAAATATATTCCAATAAATGTTTTTTTGAACTGCATGAAGTTTTTGAAGTTATGAGACATTCCTTTGAACTTTACGCACGTTCCTTTTATCTGAAATGCTAAACATTGATATTGTTACGAATAAATATAGCACCTGGCACTATATAAACTCTTTATTTAGGGCGAACTTGTGCCCGTAAACTCAAAGCTAAAAATGGTCAGTCAAGAATGCCTTTTGCTCGCTGACTTCAACTTCGTCGGTCTCTTCTTCTGCCCCTCGAGTCTCGTGCCGGTCCCGTGGCGTAGCATCATGGCGCGTGCAGGACGGCGTTCCATGGCGCGGCCTTCTTGCTACTTGCTTGGCGGCTTTATGAACGCGAATTGTGGCAGCGTCTTCTGCGATGTTCGACCTGTGGCATTAGTCCCCCTCCTAGCACGCATCGCCCCGATGCGTAGAGCAGGCTGACATTTTCTAAACAATAGGACTTGTCCTTGTGTTAGACGACGTGAGTCAGTTCACTTGTTGAGTTCCTGTCGTAGTACGGTTTCATCCGTACTACATGTACAAATTCCGGGAGATTCCGGCGTCGTGTTGTGCATACTTGACCTTCAGGGATCACTTCGTAGTTTAATGGGCCTAGCTGACAAAGAACCCTGTAAGGGCCAAAATAGCGGCGCATAAGCTTTTCTGATAGGCCACGTGCACGTATAGGCGTCCAGACCCACACTTGGTCTCCAGGGGAGTACTGAACATCCCTTCGTCTTAGATTGTAACGGTGCGCGTCGACGTCCTGCTGTTGAATGATGCGGTTCCGTGCTAGTTGTCGCGCCTCTTCTGCCCTTTCTACATATTCGCTTATGTCAGGGTCCTCTTGTTTCGTGCTGTTGACAGGCAGCATCGCGTCTAATGTCGTTATTGCTGTCCGACCATAAAGAAGTTGAAATGGCGTGAAGTGGGTTGTCTCTTGTACTGCGGTATTGTATGCAAATGTATCATACGGTAATATGGTGTCCCAAGTCCGATGCTCGACGGCCACATACATCGCGATCATGTCAGCAAGCGTCCTGTTCAGCCATTCAGTTAACCCGTTAGTTTGCGGATGGTATGCGGTAGTTCTTCTGTGGTCGGTGTGCGTTAGCTTCATGACAGACTGTACTAGTCTGGCAGTGAACGCAGTTCCTTTGTCAGTTATAAGGACTTTAGGTGCGTCATGTCGCAGCACTATCTGGGTCACAAAAAACTGAGCCACTTCATTTGCCGTTCCTTTTGTGAGAGATGACGTCTCGGCATACCGGGTCATGTAGTCGGTTGCTACTACTATCTAGCACTTCCCAAACGATGACATAGGAAATGGTCCTAGCAAATCCATTCCAACCTGCTCAAACAGAATTTTTGGTGGCTCTATCGGTTTCAAAAGACCTGCTGGTTTTAGGGGTGGTACTTTGCGTCTTTGGCATTCTCGACATGATCTTACGTAATGCTGTACTGAATCCATCAATTTTGGCCAGTAATATCTCTGGCGGATTCTTGCCAAAGTCCTACTAATGCCCAAGTGACCTGCCGATGGGTTATCATGACACGCTTCTAAAATTTCCGCTCGCAGTGATGATGGTATCAGCAGTAGGAACGTTTCACCGGTGTGTTGAAAGTTTCTCTTGTAGAGAACGTTGTTGCGGAGGACGTAGGAACGTAGTCCACGGGCGAAAACTCGCGGTACTTCGACTTTCTGTCCCTCTAAGTATTGAATGAGCAGAAGTAATTCTGGGTCCATTCGCTGATCATGAGCCATCTCCGACACATTCACAGCTCCAAGAAACGCGGAGTCTTGTTCATGCTCAGGAGACGAGGTCTGGACTGGTGCTCGTGACAAGCAGTCCGCGTCATTGTGCTTGTGGTCAGACTTGTAGACTACGGTGATGTCATATTCTTGTAGACGTAGGCTCCATCTAGCAAGTCTTCCGGAAGGATCCTTGAGGTTCGCAAGCCAGCACAATGAATGATGGTCACTGATGGCTCGGAATGGTCTACCGTATAAATATGGTCGGAACTTACTGATGGCCCAAATAACTGCGAGACATTCCTTTTCCGTAGTTGAATAATTATTCTCAGCTTTCGACAGAGTGCGGCTTGCATGAGCAATAACTTTTTCTTCCCCGTTCTGCCATTGAACAAGAATAGCACCGAGGCCAACGTTGCTGGCGTCCATATGAATGTCTGTTTTGGCATCTTCGTCAAAATGAGCGAGTATGGGAGGTGATTGCAAATGCCGTCGAAACTCAAAGAAGGCGTCTTCTTGCCCTTGGTGCCAGATAAATGGTACACCTTCCTTCGTAAGCCGTGTCAGTGGTTCCGCAATCTTAGAGAAGTTTTCAACGAAGCGCATATAGTAGGCACAAAGCCCCAGGAAACGTCGCATAGCTTTTTTGTCTCTTGGCCTTGGGAAATTTTCATCCGCAGTGATTTTATCCGGATCTGGGCGGACACCGTGAGAGGAGGAGGAGGAGGAATAAATGAGGAAGGACAGGGAGGTTAGACACCGTGAGAACTGACAATGTGCCCGAGGAACCGAAGCTCCCGGAATCCAAAGTGGCACTTTTCGGGTTTGATCGTAAGTGCAGCCTTACGAATGACGTCCAGTACCATTCTCAATCTCTGTACGTGCTGCTCGAACGTAGTGGAAAAAATTACTACGTTATCAAGATAGACAAGACATGACTGCCATTTGAGGCCGGAGAGCACAGTGTCCATCATCCTCTGGAAGGTAGCGGGAGCAGAACACAAACCAAATCGGAGTACTTTGAACTCTTAGAGTCCGTCGGGTGTCACAAACGCCGTCTTTTCCCGATCTCGTTCGTCGACTTCTATTTGCCAGTACCCGCTCTTTAAATCCAACGATGAAAAAAAGTGAGCATTGCGCAGTTTGTCCAACGTATCGTCGACTCGTGGGAGTGGGTACACGTCTCGCATCGTGACGAGGTTGAGGTTTCTGTAATCAACACAGAACCGCATGATGTTGTCTTTCTTCTTCACCAGTACTACCGGCGATGCCCATGGGCTTTTGGAGGGCTGTAAGACATCGTCGTCGAGCATCTCCTGTACTTGCTTCTTTATCGCCTCCCTTTCTTTCGGGGCTACTTGGTAGAGATGCTGACATACTGGTCTAACATGCCCTTCGATTACAATGCGGTGCTTTGCTACAGGTGTACCTCCGACTTTCGATGAAGAGGAAAAACACTCTGCGAATTCCTTGATCAACTCCACAGTCTGGTCTTTCTGTAGAGATGAAAGCTCTCGGTCAATATCTATTTTCTTGAGGACACTGTCCACTGTTCATTTCATTTCATTTCATTTATTTACTCTCAAGGCCGAAGCATTACAGAGAGGAGCGGGTATACATCGTACACAAAATCAGAAAATACAGCAAATCAAAATTATATGCGCACAATGGCGATCTGAAAATCATAAAAGAAAAGAAAGACTGCGTGATGTGAAGAAGAGGCGGGGTGGTTGTAACAACAATGTTCAACATGGTTGCGTCTTTGAATGACACGCGCACACAAAAAACTAACAAGAGAAAACACAGCGTGACTTGAGTGGCGAATTTACGCGAAATGGTTAGAGAGGGCGTTTTTAAACAAAGTGAGGTCAGTGATAGCAGCGATAGGGGCGGGAAGGTGGGTCCACTCATTTGCAGTTTTCAGGATGAATGATTCAAAATATAAATTCGTGCGGGCGCTAGAAACGCCCACTTTAAACTGATGATCGTTGCGTGAGGAAACGTACGATGGGGGCTGGAAAAGAGTGTTGCTAAAAGACGGAATACAATGAAACATCTTATGAAACAGGCAGAGGCGAGATATTTTACGCCGCAGTGAGAGAGTGGGTAAGTGAAGATTGGCACTGTTGAGGGCGCTGTGGGTACTTTTCCTATGGTGCAAACATCTGAGACTTGTACGTAGTCATGAAGTGATGCTATGGCTGTTCCCTTCGCCACATGCTGTACCTCGTTGGTAAAGTTAGTCAATAGCACATTAGTATATCCGTTCCGCAGGTTCACTAGACCTCTCGCCACGCGTATATCCTTTGTGAGTAGCAGTTCGATATTTCCATCAGCTAGTCCGGCATATTCACGAAAAACGTCGCTTTTCACAGAAACTGTCACGCTGCTACGTGGCGGCACTGTCACACTTTCATCCACAATACGAAGAGACGAAACAATTGGTTGCTCCGCATGACACACGGCAACAGCGTTCTCTGTAGAGAAAGAAACTTGGGATTTCTGCAAGTCGATGATGGCACTGTTCACTTGCAGGAAGTCCATGCCCAGAATTGCCTCACGGGAACATTCGGGGAGAACAATAAAACTGCAGACGTACACATGGCCTCTTATTCCTACTCTCGTTGCGCACATTCCTATGGGGCTGACTAAATGCCCTCCGGCGGTGCGTATCTGCGGTCCGGTCCAATAAGTGAGCACTTTCTTCAGCTTCTTTGCGAGCATGCTACTTATAACTGAGTAGTCTGCACCTGTGTCTATTAACGCTATGGTTTCGACGTCGTCGATTCTGACTTGTAGCTTGGATGTCACGTCACCATTACTGCGCTTGTCCGTCATTGTGTCAGTGTCGTCTTCTGATCCGGTTAGCGATGGAGGGTTTTCAGTTTTCCGAAAATCAGCGGCCCTGCCTCCACAAGTCGCTGGTTCTAGTTTTCCCGTCGAGGGCTTGGTGAACGACGCCTCGGGAAAGTAGATGATGGGTGTGGACTCGGCGACCTATTGCGCATTGGTGCAATCGACCGCGATTCATGTCGCTGAGTGTTTGGGTATGCACAGCGCGAAGATAAATATTCTTCGATTTCGTAAGGGCGCTCAACGTTACGAGGGCAGGGTGCATTCACTGGGAAGCCACGTAGCCCGACCCGACAATTGTGGCATATCTGATAAAGATGACCTGCCTCTCCACAGTGGTAGCAGAGGGGCCGCCGGTCTGCCGTGCGCCATACATCACTTTTGCGGGGTCTCGCTTCTGGCATCGGTGGTGGCGTACTGCGAGGAAAGGTCGGCGGCATAACGGGAGCTTGTGCAGAGCTCGGGCGTCTCATGTCTTGCCGTACGACTTGCGCGTATGACAGCTGTGGCTGAGGTTCCGGTTGCGTGTGGTGTGGCACCAGAGTCTGCGGTTGAATAATTGCTTGCCGCACTTCTTCACGTACAACGTCCGCTATTGAGGGCATCGCTGGAGGACATTGGGGGAGTTGCAGTTTCTGGAGCTCCTCCTTAACAATAGCCCTCACCATTTCCCGGAGGACGTCAACGTTGGTGGGGAGGGTTGTTGACTTCGCCCTGACTGAAGAGACGGTGAAGTCTCTGTTGTACAGTCGCGTACGTTGTTGTAGTGTCCTTACCATGGTCGTTGCCTCGGACCGGAACTCCGCCACAGTTCGCGGTGGATTACGCACCAGGCCTGCAAAAATCTCTTTGACTCCGCGCATTAGGTGCCGCAACTTCTTCTCTTCGGCCATGTTTTGGTCGGCTCGGCGGAAGAGCCGCGACATGTCTTTTATGTACATGGCCACGCTCTCGTTATTCCGTTGGTTCCTTGTCTGAAGAGCAGCCTCTGCCTTCTCTTTGCGGTCCGTGTTCGGATAGGTTGCGATTAGCTCTCGTCGGAAGTCGTCCCACGACGGCAAGGACGCTTCGTGGTTCTCAAACCACGTACGTGCCGAATCTTGCAGGACGACGTAAACGTAACGAAGTTTTCGGGCTTCGTCCCAACCATTCAATCGTGCAACGCGCTCGAAGCCTTCAAGCCGGTCCTCGGCGTCTTCAAAGGTCTCGCCGTGGAAGACCTCTGGTGTACGTGGCGAATCCACAATGAGGTGAGATGGAGATGGCATCGACTGGGTGGCCATCGCAGTGACGCTTGTGCTTTGGGTCTCGACAGGTCTTGATGGGTCAATTAGGGGGCCAAACTCGGGCTGCTCACCACGTAGTCGGCGACTCGTGCGTTGGTGCACAGGTGTCAATTCTGCTGGCTCCAATCTTCTGGGATCTGGGCTTCTCTCCCTTGCCTGTGGTGGGCTTGGAATCATACCCAGCACGTCCACCAGATTGTTACGAATAAATATAGCACCTGGTACTAAAATATTCCTAAAGTTAAGATAACTTGAAAAGGTGCTTTCAGTTCTGACGTTAGGAGCGGGTAAATGAGCTGACCAGAAGTTTTCTGGGGTACAAAGCTCGCAATCTTGAAACCATGTATGTATAGATGGAGGAAAACGCGTGCCTCACTCTCGACGGTTCGCTGTCTGATGATGTGTAAATGTGTCTGATGATGATGATGTGTCTGATGATGTGAAGAGTTATGGTACAAATCCTGATGTTGTCATTAATTTACGCTACTAAAATTAGCATGACATATACTCTCGGAATTTCTTGAGTGGAGGTACCTTGCACAGACTGAATCTTCGATCGCATTTGCTACCTTTCTCACGTGGTGCGATCACTTTTACGTATCGTGAAGTCATTACAGTCTACTTTTGTGTTACTTTCTTTGTTTTGGTAATGCGCATTAGGACAGCAGCGTTCCCATGGATACTTTGCTTTCCCTTCGATGCCCCTACGCTGTCGGCTACTGAACCTAAGCTTTTTGTGGCACCTTTGGCTTTCTGGCTCCGTTTGCAAATTACCCAAAATGAGCCAGAAATACGGAGATTAGACATATCCATGTGCTACCCATCATTACCATGCCCGCTGGAGCGCCATGCGTCACAGCTCCCATATACACTAGCGGCAAAGGTCCATCTTGTGTATTTAGAAACAAATATGCCTTAAGCGCCTCACACAAGAAAATTGCTAGCACGCTCCTGCTGTCTGACACTGTGCGAATGATTCTGGCCTTTAAAATTTATTCACTGTAACAAGGGCTGCACCCTAGATGCCCAAGGAGGAACATATATTTTTTTCTACATAGATGAAATGGGCCATACCGTTCTGAAATACAGGCTTGTTGGCCCGATATGAATGTTTCTGTATAATCCAGCCATACGTGGGTGCCATGTGCAAGCAGGTAGTGACTATGTTTTGGCCAAATGGCAATCTATGATTGTCTAATACTAGGTACTTGATACTATGGGGGCCTTATGGGAATTAGTTTTTTATTATCTGCAGCCGTTAACACTATCACTTTCATTGTTTGGCGGTCCGGATTGGGACCCAGCGCAATTTTATTTTGTTTTATTCTTTTGTTTTAAGGGCGAAGTTCTTTACAGTCTAACCTTGTGACAAGTCATGCCTAATCGAGAGAAAAAGAGACGAGAAATAAAAGAAGGCAAAAGAAATGGTTGACAATTTCTCGCCTCATTTCTTAGATGGCATTACTCTGCCGCTACTCTCCGATTGGCTGCTGCGCATGCTTTGCCAACGAGTACTTTTCTCAGTCTCCTAGATAGTCAACGTACGTGGCGCATCGTTGATGGAGCATGAACGGAGAAGATCGGCAGGTGCGTTCAAGGCGCTAGCGCTCGGCTTCCTTGGCTCGCGTCTCGTCGGTGTTACCCGCGCCGTCTGCATTCTCGAACGCGATTGGATGCATGAACGCATGTACGGACGGATGGACACATGGGCGGAAGGATGGACGGACGCTTCACGCCACTCATCATCATTCATTCCGTGGACATGCTGTGATTTTTTATGGCTATGATCGTCTTATGAATGATATATAGGAAAGGAATGTTTTCTAGTTCCGTTCACACAGAAATATTTTGGCGATAAAAAAAAAGGAAGTAAACAAATACCTTCTCGGAATGAGTTCCGTCACAGTGTGTCCCGTCGAATGCAAATCTGATTGCGTAGATTGGACTTCCATCTTTTCTTTCACCCAATTTGCACCGAAACTTGCATTTCGAGAGGTCAGAGGCCCACTGCAGCATGAAATAAAGGTACAAATTGACAATTTTGAAAGAGTTGCTATATAAACAAAGTAAGTAGCTATGTCTTTTGGAAACATATAGTCAAGTGGGGCTTTACTGCTACTTCCTGTACCAATGCGTACCTTAAATAGGTAAATAAACGTGGTACTCTTTGAAGAAAGAAAAAGAAAGATGTCTTAAGATAGCGAAGATAAAATGGCCACGTCGTCGAAACGCTTCTACGCAGAGAACACTCCAAAAAGAAAAAAAAAACAGAGTGTGCTCCTTCTTTTGGGCAGTAATGACTTGCCACGTATATGACGATTTCGTAAGAAAAAAATCACATTTACTCCTTTGTGGGTCCCACGACTCTCAAAACGGAATAAATCACCCGAAAATACAATGGACGTACTCTTTTAAAGACTGTGGCGTGAAAACCCAGAACGTCTAAAAAAGGCCTTTCCTTAGCGTGTAAGTCGCCTCGCAATGTGAGTTTATAAGAAAAAGCTCACCCTCGAATTCAAAATGATTAGCTCCTCCAGTTTGTCACCGAGTCCGACAGTAGCATCACCGCCACAGAGCTGTACACAGAGGATTTCTGAAAGGATTTCCCCTTTCCCTAAGGAACGACAGACCCATGTTCAACTGCTGTTCACATGGAACCCTTCTCCACTTCAGTCCTCAAGGTTGTCACTTGAGTATTTGCTACTACCACCAAAATCTGCACCAGCGGCGGCTCCAGGCGGGCTCACGCCTGACACCTTCAACGCACATCGCTGCGGCCCTCCTCCTCGTCGCGGCTTAGCACCCCCACATTTCGTGCTTTTGTGCCAGCGACGGCCGGGGATAGGCGCGACGCCAGAGCGCCATCCATTTTCGGGGCTAGTTTCTTCGGCAGGTGAGTTGTTACACAGTCCTTAGCGGATTCCGACTTCCATGGCCACCATCCTGCTGTCTTAAGCAACCAACACCCTTCATGGGTTCTCATGAGTGTCCCGGCGTTTGGTTCATCCCACAGCACCAGTTCTGCTTACCAAAAGTGGCCCACTTGGCACTCTCATCGCAAAAAGTCCGAGGCTTGATTGCACTCACGCATGAAAGTTTGCAATGTTCTCACAATATATTCGTTAACAACATCATGCTACCGTTAGCTTATGAAATAACGTAACTGGGAACTCTGGAGCTCTGCGATTAAACATTTATTGCTTTACGCTGTGGAAATTAGTTGTGGAATACGGTCATGAGATAGGGGCACGCAAAGTAGCGAAAAGTGTACCACAGATGCGTGTACAACGTATAACACCGCGATAGAAAATATGCGAAGAAGCATGGAGACATGAATATGTACTCGCAGTGTATGATTGACTTTACCATCTCAAAACATCATTTCGTGACTTCTACGAGGCAGGCAAACCATGCTCTGTTCTGTTCTGTTTTAACTTTTTTGCTGTGGAGAGCTTGAGGTGCCTATT
>WOVY01001858.1:997500-1025000 GCA_013436015.1 Rhipicephalus annulatus | reverse complement strand
GCAGGCGTGGCCAACAAAAGCGACACCTGGGTGTAAAGATGACCGGTAACTATCATCTCCATGTGAATACCCAGACGAACATGTACACTGGTGTGCGTATGCTATGGTTTGTCGCTCCAAAGAAACGCACGCAGGTGGTCAGTGTTAGTGACAACTCGATAAAACGTAGTATTGTCACGGGGTCGTGACGTAGACGAATGAAGCACACTACGAGTCGAATATTAAACTGTTTATTTAGGCGAACCTGTGCCCAGTAAACGAAAAGTCGGACCACAGTAGCAGTCTTAGACTGATAGCAGCGAACGGAGCGTCGGCCATCGATCACCTGACAAGCGGCGAAGCGTGTCGGCAATCATACACTTGCTATCGAGCATTCTAGTGTTATCACTAGTGGCAACGTTGTTTCAAGAATAATCTGGAAGATTCACGAAGTGGGCGTAATCTTAACAAAACGATAAGCCTCGAAGCTTCTCTAACAAAGTAGGCGTGGTTTGCGCTGAACATAGTGTAACCATGGCGATAACAAAACTTGAAGAAAGGTATACGTGGCAATATGTTGTATTTTGTTTATCAAAATAAGCGCTATAATGAAAATTGTACTTGATGGGGTAAGTACAAGGAAGGGTCAGTTGGGGTCGAGAATACACAGGGCATGTCCAGTAGCCGAATGGTTCCGGCACCACCCTGGTCCCGTGTCCCGTAAAGGCATACGTCACTAGAGCAGTCCCGCTTTCCTTCTTCCAGTCACAACCCTGTCAAGCTAGCAATCGTGTCTAACTGCAGCCCTTAGCGATGCGCGATGGTTGTTGTACCCCGGTACGCAATACTTTCACAGCAGCATTATGGTTACGGGAAAAAAAAATACCGGCAGTGAAATCACAAGCTTATTTTTATTCCGTACACTTGCAATCAGGCTACTTTACTATGGACAAATAATTATGACAATGCTTTCAACAACGAAGCTGTCCTCAGTGGACCCTTGGCCCTTTGTCGTTACACACCTCGGGCAAAGGATTGTGCTTATGTGGAGGAAGCAACGAATTAGTGGCCCCGTTCGGTGCGAGGAACAAAGGCGCTAACCAGTGGCGAGGCAGCACTGTGTGCGAGACCAGCCGAACAGTTATAGGGTGAGAGTGGGCGTTTATGGGCACCATGGTCTGTCCAAAGATTGGCAAGACTTCTTGTTCGTCCGAGGAAGAAGGCATTAGTCACGAGTGGAAGTTGGTGCGGAAGCACTGCGTTGTTTCAACAAACTGCATGTAACTGGCCGTACACTTTCTCAATAAGTCTTCTTTTTTGAATACGAATGAAAAGCAATATTTTACGGTGTGAAATGTAAAGTAGCCATGTTTAACTGTAGCTCTTCAGCGCATATCTACCCTTGTTATGAATAAACAGAATTGAACCACACCTGCAGCGCCAGAATTTAGTCCTCCTGGAACCAACTGCACCACGTCGCGCCTGAAAAAAATTGTAGTAAGATGGAATAAGTAAATATTCACCGTAATATGCATCGCGGTAAATATTCACTGTAAATCGAAGTAAATATTCACCGTAATAACCATAACTGACAGACGGTGTCAGTTCTCTTTGTATTTACACCTCTTTCTTTTGCCCTAATGCGCAGTAACTTCCGCTACAAGCTGGTCACAGCGAGCTGCATTGGTGCACTTAAACGACTTCAGGACTTCGGTCGCTGTGTGGGATTGATGTATCGCTTACAAATTGACATGGTTTGAAGCCAAAAAACTTCAAGATAACAATTAAATGTGCGACAGGAGTAGAAAGAAAGGCTATTTCCACTTTGTGTATGCCTTAAAACTTCTCTTTCGAAGTATCGCACTACAAATCACATCAATCAGCAAGTAACGACTCCCCTAAAAAAACATTATTGCTCTTGAAAGTGCTTTATTATTGGAAACACTTTGCATCTGGTTGATTTTGCTTGTTGTAAGAGGGGCCCCATCCGAGAGTGGCTGATGTCCAAGAGTTGCTGCAGCTTTGTCAAGTGCAAACAGACGATATCTATACTCAGAGGCAGTGGTAAGCAATTCCCTTTCAAAAAGGTTGCCAGAGCTGTTGATTAATAGACAAACCTCGTTGTGGTAATAATTTACAATGTGACGAACGATAAAAATTCAGTGCTTTGTGAACAAAGTAGTGTTTATACGTTCTAGTATGACGAAGATGTTTACGTTCAAATTACTGCAATTTATTTCAATATTTCTAAGATGAAAAGCATCCCGAGAAATGGAAGTGCGAAGAACGTTGCCATGACAAAATTGTTGCAATGTCTGTGCGGTGATGTGTAAGATCAGACAATTCTTACTAAAAGATAATTACAAAAGGGCGTACGATTTATCGCTACCTATTGCAATAAAGATAAATGATACGCAAAAAAGGTGCAGCTCTCGCGTTAAAATGTTTCAACGATATGAATGTAGCAACGTACGTGCGATATAGAAATTTCAATTTCGAAACAATATCAGTGGTGACCGTAGTAGGACAAAAACGTTGGCTGCTTACAAAAGCAGCATCACAACATTCAGTCAAAGTAAATACCTTTATCTTGTGTACATTGTTTCAATCGTTCATAGATATTATTATTACGTACTTGGCCACTTACAAAAACTCCTATAGCATGTTGCAGCATGCTACAACCAACGTATAGGTTAGCTACTATACGGCATTCAGCTCCAACCATGTCATTCTTTGGTTGATATTTTTCCACGCGCTGACAAATTACAATAACCGCCCAAATTCGAACATGAAAACAAACGGGATGTAATCACGGTCGAAGTAATGATTGAGAGAGTAATATTGGCAGAAGATGTCTACTAGGAAATCGTCTGAAACAATTAATTGGCAGTTGCGTGGATTACGCCGGATATCCCACTAGAGCCAAAATGATAGATTAAGCCTAACGTCACATATTGCGTAAATATTTCAAGTAGATCGATCATGCGAGCACTTATGATTGCAATTTACTTATGGTATACCAGCAGCAGATGTCAACCGTAAGATTAATAAAAAAGTTAGCAGCTGTAAGTGCCATTTCTTAACCACCTCGGCAGATGATAGGGCGAGAATAATGATTATTGAAGCATCACATGTCGGAATTACCCATAACTTATTTAGCTGATGGCAGAAACCATTAACCTTTAATAAATTACTTGTAATTAGCCGTGATTGGCATAGTTTAGCCAGCGCTGACAAAATCACCCGTCATCAGTTATCGCTAAGCTGACATTAGCCACCAATTAGCCAACGCTACAGAAAACATATAGTCATATAATACATTTAGTACACCAGTTGCTGCTACTACACGATCAGATACGCCAGGCCGGGACAACGCTTCAGCGGCAAATGTTGTGACGCACTTCTTGCCCATGCCGACTGCATGTTCTTTTTGTTTGACTGATCAACTTTCTGTTGATTTGTCCATCTGGCTTACTTTGTTTTTTTTTGCTCCGATGAACACGTATCAACACATGCTTTTCTACGGAAAGCTAGCAAAATAATGCTTACCGATTCATTAAAAAGAAGAAACCAGGCTCATTGAGCCTACGGGCGGAACCAAGCGTTGATGTAAGCTATTCTCACAGTTATTAGTGAAAACTGTGGATGAAGAAGAAGGCTAGTTCTATGCACATTTGATGTGATCGTTAGTTCCGCGTGGCAAAGCGAGCCTAACTTCAAGATGTCTCTTCGCTGTAGCGACTTGTGCACCGAATTAACACTGCTCCGTATCTTTATGATCTCCCTGTCTTGAGTTGGTGCCAGTTGTCCGAAAACACTGACGACATGAAAACGCATATAAAAGGGACGTATTGGGCTAATTAGGAATTGTACGTGGTAGATCAGGACATTAGCATCCGCCATAAGTGAGTGATGGAGTCATAATTACTGAATAAAAATGTAAACAGCAAATATATCTGAGAAATCCAAAAGATGGGGCTCGTCAAGAGACTTGACGCGTCATATTTCTACCACGTGTGCAACGTGGCCTCAGAAACCCGCTTCGAGAGTGCGCGAAAGGCATTTAAAGCAAGAAATACACCAGAAAAAAACAATGCCGACGTGAAAATGTCACTACCAGACACCAAGTAGTTAGTTAGGATCAACGCCTTTTATTCTGTTTAGTGCACTATTTTTCGCAAAATTTTTTAACGTAAAACTGGGAAAGTAACTCACGCAGTAACCAAGAAGACGACGTCTGCGATACGAATTGAGCGCCATCTCCACAGCCATCGCTCGAAGTTTAACAATGTTTCGTTGGAAACAAGGTTATCGGGACCACGAAGGCTGACGTATGGTCGTTCAGTTGCCTGAAGAAACAACAACGACAAAAGAGTAATAACACTTGCTAGCACAAATAAATTCACAAAAATCAAAACGGCGTAAGCTTACGTTTGTGGACGTTTCGATGCCTATAAGAGATATAAAACCAGGAGGATTGAGCTGCTGAAACCGCAGACTGACCTGCGATAATCAAGACAACACGGAACGTTAAAAACGAGTGCGATTTTTCTACAATGTGAAACCCCGAGTTTTACGGCAGCGAAAACAATAATACATTTTTGGATGCGAAGAGTCTTAGGATTGTGTTCCATCCGGTGTGCGGCGTGAACACCACTACTGCGCATGCGCGTCTGCTCCCCTTTTCCTCCTCACCTACTCTCCCCCTCTCTCACCTCTCGACGCCGGAGCAAGTAGCGTCTGTCAGCCTGCTAGTATGCGCTCACTCTCTCTCTAACACTTAGGCATCCCTCCCGGCGGCATTTACAATTCCATTGTGCATGCGCGCCCCCTCCGTCACCCACGCTGCCCCCTCTCTCACCTCACAAGTACGACGCAGGCGGCATCTGCTAGCGAGTTTCTTGATTGAAAAAAAGGAGAAAAAATAGCTGCTCGCACTGCACAAGCGTTCATTGGCCACCCCATATATATATATACACTAGATGTTGACCTCGAAAGCAGTGCCAGTGGGAGATTTCCCCTGCGAGCTGTAGAATAGAAATTCGTGACGCACGCGTTATTAAAAGCGGACTGCACGTCTCTGTGTCGCAGACTTCTGTCTCTCATACTTCATAAGCAGTGATCGGCATGTTCCAGTAGGATATACTCATGCGCCACGCCACAATAAGCACCAGCGTCAACGCCACCGCCAGTGTAAGCGTTAGCGGCAGCTGCTTCCCATCTACGCATGGTCTTTTTTAGCGGCAGAGGGAGTAATTCTTTCAATACTTTCTCTCTGCGTTTCGGGTCACAACCAAACGTAACTGTATACTTTGCATCTCATCCACGCTGTAGACTGAGTATTGATTAGATTGATGCACGATACTGGAGCCGTCTTTTACCTTCCACCCGAAGTATTAAATGTATTGGTTGTTTTTGTTGAATGAGTAAACGTACTCGAGACTGAGTTATTTCTTTACGACCACTGATATGCACTCAGGATAATCATGTTAAAGATACAAGGCGTGCAGACGTGGACGCAAGAGAAAATTGAAGACATCACAAACTGTTGTCCTGACCTGCCTTCTGTGTGCGTGTTCGTGCGTCCTCTCTCTAGCATGAATATCTACAAGCTAGTTTAGATAGATATCTGTCTCATGTATTGCATTCTTTTTCATTTCTTTTTGTGATGCTTTCCTCACTCAATGCACCCCGAGGGGCCTGTAAGTAAATAAAATAAATAAAAAGAAGCAGCTGCGTCAATCCGTACTAGCCTCGCAAAAACGTGTAGCACTGAAAAATTAAGTGTGATTCGAAGTTTGAAAACATTGGCGAGTCATCTGCTTACCGCATTCCAGAAGACGATCATGTATTCTATGAGCTGCTTTTCATCCCCGCGAAAATGCGATGAGTGCTTAGAATCGCTGACGGAAAATATTTCGATAGTGAAGGATGATGGCAGGGCTCGCTCTTCTGTGGGTAAACAGAAACATGGGTGAGAATTATGCTCTGAAGCACGACGTCTGTAGTACAAATTCAGGCGGAACATCATACTACATATGGCCGCTGTAATATAGTGTTGAAAGCAAACGGTAAAATATTTGTGTTTTTGTTCCACCAGGAGGTTTGTGCTTACGTCACTAAATACTGCAACCAATGTGAGGTATAAAACTTTGCTGTAAAAGCGCTATAAAGTATTACAGACAAGCCAGGCGTATGTATCACCAAGCGTGAATTTGAAATCATAGTAAAGGTGGTAATGTTTTTTTTTTTACTGCGACTACATAAGACCTAAAAAGCATAATAAATAATGCATTAACAATGTGATAATCTCACGGATCGCGAGATATTTGTTCCAATGAACGCTGAACAGTGTTGCGAATCTGTACGTACGTATTTAGTTTAATAAATACTTTTCGAAACGCGTGCCTCAAGACTGCAGCCTTCACGTTTAAAGTTGCAGCGCGCTTAATTTTTTTTAGTAACCATGCATTAGCCCAGTCATATCAGGTAGCGCACCGAAATACAGGCGAACGCTCTTCGTGTAGCAGGCTTATCACCAGTATTTTTTTTTTGCATTTTGGACTAAGTCACTACAGCTTTGTAAAACTACAAGCAATAATGCAACGGAACCTGTCTAATTGTTTCGAAGTATGTGCGTAAGTGTAGACTTCTGTGATTGGTAAAAAATAAGTTGGCGCAAGAAAAGAAGGCTTTTCATGAAATTTTGTTCAGGATAACAATCTAATTGGCAGGACAAGTAAAAGAAATACGCTGATTATTGTTTCTATTATTTACAGGTACACTTGTGCGCCGACAATCAACTGTGAATGGTCTAGGATCACAGAAATGAAACAGCGTCTGTGCACCTGCAATCAAGGTCAAGACAATCAGTGGTAATTTTACGCAAACTATTAAGACATCGAACAAAGTATTTCGGTTTTTAAAGTATCAAAAGTGTATTGGATGATGGGGGGTGCCCATAAGCTTTTACTGAAGAAAAGCACAGACACTAGGAGGCGTGAAGACTCATCGACCGTGCAATTGCAGTTTCCCGTCCTACACTGCATATTGAGTACAGGGATCAACTGTTCATTTCTCTCTACGTCACCAAGCGCTCTTTTCTGCAGACACTGTGGCACATTACTTTAGTTTTGTACGCTTGAATGACCAGACCTACCCTTCAGCCTTCCGTGTCGAGAACAGTAATGATCGTCCCCCGAGTTACTCGTCAAAGCACGGTTATCAGCAAATTGCATGTTACTAGGATAGTTCCCAATAAAAGAGAACTGACAAGAAAATTTTCACTTTCTGTTTTTTGCGTCAAATGAAAGGCGAAGCCCCCCGGAGCTCAAGAAATGTACCGGTAACCGTGATTGTGCCTTGAAAAATCAATGGCAGCATTCTTTTAAAAACTGATTTCGGTTCCTACCGTACCCTGACGGCCATGACATGGTATAAGCCGCGCCACCAGGTGGTAGTATGTGTACGCGCAACTTTTCGTCACGTATCCTTGTTCGTGCGTCGCTTCTTCGAACGGCACTTTTGCCCTCTGATAAGCGTGTTCTTGTATTCGCGTGCAGGTACGCTATTCAAGGACGTATTACCGGATGAACCAAGCTTCTAGGACAGAAGAGTTTTTACTGAGTTCGAATTACGGTGGTAATGACACGTAATGTGGAACGCGCGACAGAAGCGTTGACAAAAACGGCTGCAAGAACGCCCATGACTTCAGAAATACACGCGGGGCATTTTCGGCGGTCATCAAAAAACCACCGCGTAGAAACAAGTTAGCGCCGCCTGTCAGTTAACTTTTCGAGCGACGTTAGCGTGATTGTCGCTCTATCTTTTTGCCAACTCAACACCGTGCCTCTCACAGGCGTCTTCATAGACGCTTGTCCTCTTTCGGACAGGTTCTTTCTTTCCACCTGCCGCATGGTAATTACCCCTCAAAGGAAGCAAGAGTGCACACACGGTTTTCTTGTGCAGCTAAGTTCACTTCAATAAAATACTGCAGATAAATATAAGGACTCGGGTGCTCACGTCATGGCGCTTACACGGGTGTGAGTTCGTGCCAATGAGTGCGGTGAAATAGAATTCAAGTCATTGTAGACACGTGATTCTATAGCTTTTATTTTCTTCGTGCGTGCGTGGATATTTTGCGCGGTAAAGCTGTCACATGAATCGTGAGGCTCGCTGCATGGTGTTGCGGCGTGAACACTGATTTGATTGATGTGTGCGGTTTAACGTCCCAAAACCACCATATGATTATGAGAGACGCTGTAGTGAAGGGCTCCGGAAATTTCGACCACCTTGTCTTCCTTTCTACGTCCCTGTGTGCTTGCGTAAAAAATTGAAGATGGATATGTTCCAACTAGGCCGAATCGCAGTTTTGCTTCACCTGGGCTAATTTAACGTGCACCAAAACCTGGGCACACGGGCCTACAGCATTTTCGCCTCCACCGAAAATGCAGCCGCCGCAGCCGGGATTTGATCCCGCAGCAACGAGTAGTGTTCACGTCAAACAGTGCAGTCACCGAGGGCGTTGTGAATGATAGATGCGCTGTTCGCTGCGCCGATTCGCTTTCTCCATCTAAATTCGGCTCATTGCATCGCTCCGCGGTGATTACCACTGGCCGCTTTTCCAGAAATTTAGAGTGGGTATGGACTATTCGTATGAAGAGTTTGACTTCACCCATTTGATTCAACCGGCTATCAGCATTGGTTAGCAAATCTGTGTCAAGTTCTATAATTACTGCCGCATTTATTGTTTGTACGCATCTGAAGATGACTTCTGCCACAGATGAGGCAACATCACAAGTAGCACGTAGATACCCTCTTTCCGTGACTTTTAAAGAATATTGGACACATTTAATGAAACACCCCGTATATGTGCCGTCCAACGCGCCAAATCGAGGCCACAAAACCTACTGTAATCGACAAGCGCCAGAGTTATGCGTCCTTTAGCAAAGCTGCCAGCTGCTTTTGTACTTCGTAGTACAAGCAACTTATTCAAGCGTGCACAATACACCGCGAGGCGTACGCTGGGCTCACCAGTTTGGGGAATGGCTTCTCCATCAGCTCTCTCTGAAAAATATTCTGCAAAACAGAAAATCGGCGTGTTCTTTGAGCGACTTTTCAGTGATGCACAACACTTGTAGCATGTCTAAACTTTCGAAGCTTCGCACTCATAATACCAGTCAGGCTCACTAGGTCTCAACGAACTACATTTTCTCGCCTTCAAGTATTCACCTTAGAAGAATGATAGGTAGAAAAATTGCAGAAGCGTAGACTAAATACAGACATGGTCCTGCCGTGCGAGTTTGCTACGCTTGTAAACTTACCAAGCGTGTCATCAACGCCATTGGCTTCGTTACTCAACACAACTCTTGATATCCTGTGCGGTGTTGCACCCGATGGTGACCTCTCTTGGCTGATGAGAGGCTCTATTCGATGCGTGAAATTCAAAAGGCCGAACTACAGGAGGTAAAAAAAAAGCATGTATTAAAGGGTGCAAGAGGGATTTTAGTGTTGGATGAGACGAAGTAACACTTACTACGTGGTAATGTCCATCTTTTAATGGTTTAAGTATAAGTGAGGCCTGTTTTCTAGCGTCCTGATGTAGGTGTTCTTCGTAGTCTGAACCAGAAACCTGAAATCAAACATTGTCGGTAAGAACACAACCCACACGTCTTAAGAGATATGGCACTCAGGGTCATTTGAAAAGTAGAAGTATACTAAGGGCGTTGGCGAACACTGCCAACCTATATGTAATTCAAGTTGTACAATGTATATTATGACTTTACGAGGTTTTATGGCAATAGGTTTATATGTGCCACACGCACAGGATGTGAGGTATAATTTTGACCGACTGAGGCTTCTTAACGTGTACCTGTATCTGAGTGAAACAGGTGTTTGTGCATTCGTTCCGAGGCGAGAACGTCACAAGTACGTAAAAATAGCTCAAATTGAACACACCCAAATGTTCGTTCTGCTTACAAATTTGACGCTAAAGAGGCAAGATTGTAAATTGGTTGGTTGGTTGGTTGGTTGAAGTTCAACTTGATGAAAGAGCTTCTCTCGTTCCTCATTTAGTACCACACTTTTGATCAAAAAGAGAAAATGGGGCAAATCGGTGTCCCTGCCAATGCCCTCACTGACGAGCAGCTCGTGGTACAAATATAAGTTTACCGTTCGCCCGGTCTACAACGCCGTGTATAAGAATTAAACAGAGGAAGCAGTCGCAAGAGCATGATTGTAATAACGTACTATAAAAGAAATAGCATATCTCTACTCACATATTTTTCGACGACACCTGCGTCCGTGGCCGCTCGCAGAAGAAAAGTGTTAGCAAGAACAGAAGCTTTGAACAAGTTTAGAGTATATCCGTATGTAGAAGAAGAACTCTCTGGCCATCTTCGTTTCTTTGTTCAAGCAGTTGAGGGTAAACTGTAGTGCTGCCTTCCGCAAGTTCCTGGCTTTGAACTACTCCAACAACACGACCGAAAAGCATAATTTTATGAAATGGAAAGCAAAATATGGCATAGGTACGTTTCACTTTTTTTCGTCAACTAAGTTTAACGTGAGGAAAACTATAATTATGCTGTGTAAAATGTTTCCGCAGATTGTTTCGTCCATGCAAGTTTTCAGGAGATCCCGAAATTGCTGGTTGGTGCCACTATTGGCTAAGTCAAGAGATATTTCTTCAGTCACCAATATCACGTATCCAGTGACGAACCCATGAGTTAACTGAGGACGTATAGGTTGTTAAGGCTCTTTTTGTGTTTTTCAGAGCACCATCTAGCTGTCCTATCAGGCTCTATGAAGTCATTGATTATCCAAAAGGCAAGCAACGCTATCTGCCAAGAAATTGTACAGCGGACAATTATACGTGCAAGTATGCATTTAGTAGTTATGCCCGCGTAAATATTGTGGTCCAGAATACAAGTAATGACCCAAATACATAAAATTGCTTGCCTCATGTCGAAAAAATTGAGTCCAAAACCTCAAAGAGCCACTGTTTCGAAAAGGTGCATTCATGCAGCGACTAATAAACTAGTTTTAAAGTATTGATATAGAGATGCACTGTTCAATCTTTTGCACCATTAGCATTGACGAGCGTCCTGGCTGTTTGCTAAGAAATCAATAAGACAAATAGTGACACGGTTATTTACTTGCAAGTATGTTGCACAAGAAAACCGTGACCCATGACAATTTGGTTGTCTCGTACATGGAAGAAGCAGGAATCATTGCGCTATTGCTGATAGGACACACTTGTGACATGTCAAATATCTACGTAATGAACATTGCCCCAGACAGTGGTGGCACAGCTTTTATGATTTCGCGTCTTGACCTTTACTCTCCAACCTTTCCTGTTCATTGTTGCAATGTCTATTGTTAGAAAGCAAGAAACTAATTGGCTAACCATGTGTCTGACAGTGACAAAGTCATTATGATGTCAGCGCCATACTTTTTGGATAGATCAATTCCAGGATAATGTGCGATTGACGCAATTCAACACAATTATCCGTGGATTTGATTAGGTTAATTGTCGCTTCAGGTCATACAGTCAGTCCCATAATTCACGTAGCACAAGTTCAGCTACACATTGCGTTTTTTTTTTCAGGGAAAGGTCACCGGAATCTGTAGGCGGGCGAAGGATGGTCCATCAGAGGAGGGTAAGCTTCATCACAGCCCCCCCCCCCTCCCCCCTATTTGTCGATTGCAAAAAAGAAAAAGACATACAATGAATGTAAAAATTCAAATGAAGTGATTAGCTGCTTCTCACAAGGCCTGCTATTGGTCGTAAGAAGAGAAGTAAACAGTTCTGCGAATGCGACATCCAGAGCCCTTGGTCGCCGTTAGCGTAACAAACTTGGGTAGCCATAACGATGCGCATTAAGGAAACGCCAGGCCTGAGCCGAAGGCGCCACACAGTCACAGTGAAAGCTAGAAGAGCGGCCTTTCAGAGCCTTTTCTAAAGGCTCATTCGGTAACTGCTGCAAACACACTAGCTTGATGCCGATGCTCACTACAGTATTATTATTAAAAATTTCAAGGTAGCAGGCTTGCAATTGCTATGGTATTCTTCGTCAGTCTTCTGAAAAGCGTGGCATCCGCAAAATGATTGCGAGGAATTTTGTGCCGGCTGACGACGATGAGTAATTATGCCTGAAGTGGGTGTGTGCCATAATTTATCGCTGGACAAAAACAAGTTTTTGTAATCGTTTCTAGCATTGCGTGGCCCACTCGTTATGCTATTTGCATTGTGCGAGGACTGGTTGTTCTTTCACTGTTTTCCAGGCATCAAGCCTGCCTAAGGCAAGTTTGCCAGGAAGTCCGAAGCACAGGCGTCACGCATTAAAGAAAAAAATGGCATAGCTCTGTGGTAGAATACTTGGCTGACACCCAGGGGACCCACCTTTGAGCCCCACTTTGTCGTTGGCACTAAGTTTTTTTTTTAATTTCGCGCGATGTGTTTACAGACACCGGAGGTGGCAGCGGACAACTACGGCGCAGCGCGAGACCCGAGTCATGATCTCATAAAAGCTTTCGCCGTGAAATGACGTGGAAAGTCGGACTGAACAATGGTACGCCCAGGCCAGAATTGGTGGATTCCTTTGAATGTTTGAAGGAGAAGGTTGTTTACCACAGACGGTCGTAAAGCACACGGACGAAACGAGAGGTTATAAAATTAGGCGAATACATTTGTGGAATATTAAAACTGCTGAGGTTTTTCTTTTACTGCCCGAAACCTCATTTTGATTGGTAATCAGCGACCCCGTGGTGGAAGACTTTCATATTTTTCACCACTCGAGGCAGCTAAATCTTTGTCCAGAAGCCTCTAGAATGCTGTTTCAGTAGACATGCGGCTGCTTCAACCAGGAGTCGATTCCGCGACCTTCAGAACCACATCCTCAGGACTGCGTACTCAGGACCACAGACAATTGCAGCGGGTTATGGTACAATTCACGATTATAAACTTTAGGTAAGCGTGCTAACAAGTGGGTAAAATGAACACAATGCGCAAATAATTATCACAAAAAGTGTTGCTACTCGCCGACGTGCCTTAACTGGGAATAAGTAGGAACTGCCAATTCGCACAAGCACGCAAACCTAGCTGCCTGGTGAAAGCGAAAGGTAAACACAGCCTGGGCCACACCGTTGTGCGAGGTACCCCCCATTTGCCGGATGTCGATATTATTTATACACGGTCCATGCTGCTCGACCTCGCCTGCATCGACCACACTCATCCGAAGGCGGAGTGTGTAGGTGGCGCGCGGCATATTAGAATTCACAAGGCACGTCACATGAGACACGAAACGAGAGATTGTGCTGTGGTCACAACAGCAGGCATCTGCCGGTCTGCAGAATGTGGCACGGGAATTGTGGTGTTAGCATATAATCTGGTAAGCCGCTACTCTGTTTAGGTTCGCATCGTGAAGGAATGCATACTACGTGGTGACCTCGCAGTCTTTCATTTCACCTGTAGTCTTCCAGGCGAGGTTCCGTATTGACCTATTCGAAGTGAACACCTCTCTTTTCCAGTTGCTGTTGCTGACTAGGTAGATTTTTTTGCGCCGATAGCTAGGCACGTGTTTCGGATGCCAAATACTGCTGACGTATACTGATATTGTGCGCAATGTAAAGGCACTTTTGAAGAAACTAGTCATATTAACAAAGCAACTCGGGTCAGGGTGCAGCCAGAATTTCTATCAGGGGAGGGAGGAGTGGTTGTATTAAAGAAACATCTACTGTTGGCATGTTCGTGCACGCGTTTATGTGTGTGTGTTTGTGTGTGTGTGCTTCGGCGAACTTCAAAAAAGTTTCAGAAAATGTTTTGAAATTCCCCGACTCTCCACTTTGCTAGGTCCTAGTATGTTTGTGTCTCCACAATTCGATCCCGCTCTGTACCTTTTTTAATCAAGTTGCCAACCTATATTCAACAAAGGGAAAACTCAGCTAAGTTTCGAGGGCTCTTTCGGGGGGCAAAGATAGCATTTCATTGAATCGCATCCTTTTTCCCTCGACAATGAATTGCATGGCAATAAACGGTCTCCCATATCAAATTCTGCAGGTCTTCTGTTTCTAAAAGTTAGACTTTTTTCAAAGTGCCACTCTGTAGTCACATCTGCAGGTTATTTGTGTCTTGCCCTAACGCATCTAATGTTATGATATCGTACGGAGATGTAAGAATTTTCATCGAGCCACTGAAAACCTGCGTACTTCTCTCTTCCACATCTTTCGTTTATAGAATACAAAGTTCTTACCTCTTGGAGAATAGCTGCTGGGCACTCTGGCGCGCTGGATATAACGACCTAATACGTTTTCAACCACCTGACGCATCTGTGGCACCCGTCGCTCTGAGTGACCATGATTAGCGCCATGGCTGCCCGTGTGAGACCATACGCCAAGCTGTGCCGGGTAGCCGGCGTGTTCTTCATCAGAAACCTGCACTGCGCTAACCCGAGAGACGTGGCGGTGACCTGGAAGTCCTGGTACACCCTATACTCACTCGGCAGCCTCACGACTTTTACGCTGGGCCAGCTCTACTTCGTCGCCAGCAACACGATTCGGCTACTCGCCAGCGTCCGCTCATTCACCAAGTCATTGGTCCTGGTCCTACCGACGGTCGTGGCCTTCAAGGTGACGGTGAACATCGGAAGCTCCGTGTTCGGATCATGGACCATGCTGGAGTTCTTCAAGAAGTCAGCCGAACACGAGATGACGGCGGCGTTCGATTGGAAGAAGTACCGGTACAGGTGTCGTCTTAGCTATGCCTTGAGGTGAGTTCATGCTGTCTCTTGGTGTTCTGGGTAAAGATTAAACTTTAACTGGGCTAACTTGTTCTCAGAAAGGGAATGAACCATCAACACAGATGCACAGTCGTCGGAAAATCTACAAGTCTGTGAAATACACTGGTTTTTATCAAACCTTCCAGTGTTATCGCTGGTGCTCGTATTAGCTTAGAAGGAAATTATTGGCACATTGGGAACGCAATTTTGTCGGGACATTTAAAAACAATTGGGAACACTTTCAGACAATCTGGCGCAACTTGTGCGACCCGATGGCCACACTTGTAACGAGCAGGTGACATGAAATAATAAAAAAACTCGCAGGGTCTCTAACACATTCCCTCAAAACGACCCGAAAGTAAAAGCCGCCTTATTTTTCTTCTCAGTCGATGTGTTGTACCTGCCCCGGCACTGTTTAAAATCCGTCATCGTCTAATGTAGCTCTACGCTGCCTCAAAGATCGGAAGCGCGTCTCCTGGTTTTACATGGCTGCCGTGATTGGACCACTTTGCACTTTTGTTATGCGATTACGTCATCCCGACGTCATATGTGAATGTAAACACGTGATTATCATTTACATCACTCGTCTTCGACGCCGTGGGTTGTTGACGCAGCACAAAGAGGGTAAAGATAAAATTTTGAATGTAAAATAAGATAAGAAGCGCGGGCGGACCTGTTTGGCTACGTTTTATAGCTGTCATGATTGTAGTGCGTTCTCAGGAAGGTAGGATAAGTTACCAGTGTGCACAGTTTTATATGGTTCAGCATAAAAGCGGTAGGACAATTTAAACCTATTAGTTTGAGGCAGGTGATACAAGTGTGAAAAAAAGCTGAATAGGAATACGATTGAGTCCATTTTGAGGTAAGCGACGAGCACCAGTTGGAATTACATGAAGATACAACTCATTTATAGTTATATCACACTTACAAAAACCCAAATGAAATACTGCAAGTAAAGTCCCGTAGCCCTTCATCCATTCCGCTTCATTAGTAATTCAGTGCAGTGCAAACAACAGAAAAGGGCACTAGATAACTTTTTGTACATAAACATGGGGTCATTAGGTGTTGTTCATTGTTGAAGACTTAATTATTTAAACATTCCCGTTATAAAAAATTATGGTGGCTTCACACTAGCGGAAGAGTGGAGGTGAATGAACTTTCTTATTTCTTCTTATTACTATGACTGTTTTTGGGTCTCTTTTTTTCTATACTATTCTATTTATTCTGACTTCTTTCTTTCTATTGCCTAATTTTCCTCGTTATTGGTGATTTTTTACTGCTCTTCCTTTTATCTCAACTTTTGTCTCTGTCTCTTTTCTCCTTATCTCGTTCATTGTCTTCCTGCCTAGATCTGTTTTTTTTTTCATCTCGTTAAACGTCTTTCTTTTTATATCCTTCTTTTTTGTAAGATGAATATGTTTTTATATATTCTTTTTTTTCTTTTTCTGCCTTACAATTTTGTTATTTACTTTTCGGTCTTGTTCTGTCTTTTTTTTTCACTTTTGTTGTTGTTCCTTTGCTTTTTTTTCAATAAATGAGAATTAGCTTATTTGTTATCAAAAGATTTTTAACTCATGGACCCTGTATTGTGCCTAACAAATAAAATGGACCCTTAAATATCCACTTCTTGCTTTCTCTTTCTATGTCTTTCTCCGTACAAAGTTGGCATAGATTTCCTCGATTGATCTTTATCTTTATCTTCCTCTTTCTTTATACCACCTTCTTTCTCTTCATTTTTCTTGACATTTTATATCTTTTCTTTGCCTTTTTTCGCGTCTTCGTTTTCGTTTGAAACTTGCACCTGTTGCCCACGTTGGTTGGGGGCTGCTGCGGCACATAACCACTTGAGGATTTGTCTGGTGTCCCTCACACCACACAAACTATGGCGAGCTACAACAGCGTCAATGTTAAAATGACGGAACAACCAATCTGCGGTGCCTGTAAATAGGATGCTATTCATTAGAGGCATCAGGATGAATGCAGAATGAGAACACTTGCTTTCGAAATTGGCTGTTCTAGGAAAGGATTTTCAGGAAACCATGCCTCAAGACCAACAAAAGAGGAGGGCCTATGCAGGTTCGCTTACGGATGGCGCTCTGTGCACTACCTAATTATGAGCGGCGCGGTGATGGGGGCGCTGGTGGCAGTGTTTTTCGCAGCGCTGCCTGGGCGGAGTCTGGCGTCTATATTGCTGCATTGGTATCGCCGCGTAATAAGCCCTGCGGTCTTTAGGAATACCTATCTGTTTTTTATAAATAAAATAACACAGCACGTAATGACACTATACTGATTTTGCGCCAAAATATGTATAATCGTTTTTTGATTGATAATGTCAGCACGTATGAATGCAAAAGCCACATCAAGACGGCTGATCGCTTGGGAAGGGGTTGAACTTTCGCCATTCTACAGAATTGAGTGACTACAGCAGAAAAACCGACACAAAGATTGACAGTCAGACCAAAATTTTTGTGTTTAAGTATCCCAAGAGAGACTATCGTCTTTAAAAAAAAAGTGAGGCCGATGGAGGCCCAAGGGGGTAACCTCTTTGTGCATGACCCGAAGGAGATGGAAGCCAGCTAGTTTAGCCCGTTGCCGCTATGGCACCACATGACGGGTAAGACGAAGGCTCTTTAAAGCAAACACGAGTGTCCTTGCTTTGCGGGTTTTCATTAGGAGCCTCCAAATGCTGAAAAATATTGTCAATAAGGCGATCAGCCGTCCCCTGTATGTATTACCCTATTAGAAAGCAAATATAACTCATATCGCCATTTGAACTAGAAATTATTCAGTACCGGACAAAGTTTCGAGAAAGCTGGCGTTGACACCACCTCTTGTGGTTCGGTAACGCAACAAAATGCAGTGGCTTTTCAGCTTGGTCATAATGGCACGATACAAAGTTTCAAGCACGCCACAACCCCATTTTCTTTTTTGTTTTAAAGGCGCGGGCTGTACATATGCTCACACCAACGCTGCCAAAAGTGTCAACCCAGCGTTTCCACTTCAGCCCATGTACTTCAGTGCTACACCACGGGGTCGTACCTTTTGTCACAAGGTCGTCACCCAGCACTCCCATACCATTTGACAGTACTTTGCATTGGTTCGCTTGTTACAAACAGATTATGTAGTGTTCTATATAATCCACACTTTTTCTAAACACAGATTGACACTTGATGACGTAGACAATATTTCCATTTACTTCGTTTGTGACAGCTTACCCACTCTCCCATAGCAGAGTACAAGTACTCTAAATCACCCCTGACATTTTAAAAGAGGGCATATTTCGAAAAAAGACACAGTGCTGGAACAAAGCAAAGACTAAATGACACCAACAGGCGCCGTGTTTATGTCTTCTCACCTTCATCTTGCCTTTCCGCTGTTAGTTGTTTTCTTCGTTTAAAATCGGTATGTGACAAACATCCCTATTCAAGACACCAACACTGACGGTTGATGACACCATTGAAAACTTGCCAATGACAGAGTCGCGCCATCGCTTTAAAAACCTATAAGGAACGTGAGCGTCGTTGCTACTCCTTTCTTCGCAGGTTCTTCGTTGGAATTTCCTTCTTCGCGCACCTGATCGCCAACGCCAACATTACTATCAGGCTACTCCACATCGAGGACAACTCTTTGCTCGAGTTCGTGCTGAAGGCCACCGTGTTCCTTTTCAACTTCCTTTTCTTTACATACGACATGCTGCACTTCATCATCCTGAGACCTTGTTGCGAAGTACTCATCAGCTACGTACGCCAGGAACAAGACTCGCTGAACTACATCCTAGCGATGTCCGAGACATCCTTCACCAAGATGTCGACCATCGCTACTCAATTGGACCGAGTGAGACTTAACATATCCTCGGTCGTGAATCTAAGGAAGGTGTTGAACTCGGCTTGGCAGTGCTCCATCATGGCCTCTGCTGCGGGCCTTTTGATTGCGTCGTGCATATGCATCTACAGCCTTTTCGACGAAGGTGTCCCTAACGACCAACTTCTGTTGATCATGTCCTACTGCGGTTACGCGATGGTAGACTTCGTGGACGTCGCGCGACTGAGTCAGACAATGGGAAATGAGGCGAGTATCGCGTTTTGTCCGCCCATTCTTCCCGTAACGTTCTCTCCGTATGTACTATAAGCGTCAAATGAAACCCTAACAATGGCAAGCCTTCCCGATGGTATAGTGCATGCCGTGTGGTAATCATGAATGACTGGCGTGCGCATCCTCTTAGGCTGCTCTGCACATATATGGTTGAATGTCCATGGTGATAAGTGGACGGTGCACACGAATGCTTGCCACTGTTCGGGTTTCATTTGACGCAGATATTGCACTACATCTTTATGAGCAGATAACTTCTCGGTTTAAATATTCACTTTTTTCTGACTTGTGGTGCACCCGAAGTACAGATTATCTTGTTCTGTGTACTGCTGGTCCAGAAACAATAGTGCTAGGAATTAGTGTGATATTATAAAGATGAGTAGTGAGATCTGGAAATATTATTACCGAGATGGCGCGTATATTCAAGTAGCGGACGAAGGGCCTGCCTGCAAGAATGTTGCTGGCTGCAAACAAAAATATCAGACTCTATCGCTTCTAGTTCTTACCACTGCTGATTTCCTTGTTCTTACCACATGTTTTCAAGGCCCTATCTATAGACTAGTTGTCATACTAGTTTTATTTGTTTGTTTTAATTAAGAAATATGGACTGCTGGGCGAGTTGGTAGTTCATATAACTGTGATTCATCATGCATAGTTTCAGTCGTTAGTGTGCACTGTGTTCAGGGGTCTTCCTTTTGTACTTCAAATTTTTTCGCGCAACTCATTTAGGTCATTTTAATTGTTTTTGCGTCTGCCTGTTGCGTTGTTTGTACATTTATCATTGTATTGTATATGAAGGCCATCCCGATGAACCAATATGTTGCCTTGTCATAAATATATAAATAAATAAATGTCTATCAGGAGAATGCTACCATTATTATTACACACCATTAGCACGGCGAGAAGAAAGGGGTGGCCTGGACAATGTTTGAAGATGCGTGTTTCCTTTTACTTGAAGGTTAAAGGCGGTTTTGGTTCGCCATATTGAGTAAACCTTCAGTATATTTTACAGCAAGGAAACTTGTGTGTCTTCTCTGGTCATACTTTCTTGTCTGCTGTCATCTCTACTGTAGGTATTAAAGCTGAGAGAGAGTCTTATGAAGGTTGCAACGTTCCAAGATTCACCTGCTCAGTTCCGCCAGGTACGTGCACATGCCCTTTTTTGAGAGTGCTTACGCTGCTACATAACGTTCAATGTGCGTGGGGGCAGCACGAGGTGGGATATTGTGGGTGGTCTCCAAGTGTACATCCTCAAAGTAGCGCGCGACTTCTGAAATTATTAGCTGGTACGTGGTCGCTTGCGAGATTTAGACGACACTGGTGATCCCCGCCTCATGCATAGTTTGTCAAGAGCAGAGAAAGCAAAGTCTGTTTATTTTCATGGGAACCCATATATTTTCTGCCGATTGCTATGCAGCAGTATTTTTTTCACACGTTTTCTAACTTGCCGACACAACAGCAGAGTTTTCTGACTAAGCTCAGAAAGTGTTTAGAGGCCGTAAAGACACTGTTAGACATAGAAAAAATCATCCGTGCATAATAAAACAACGATTTTCCCATAAACATCTGCGCTATATCTTCAGCTAACACTGTTCTGTTGTATTTGCAGGTCGCGTACCTACATAGCACTCTTCAGCCCGAAGACATGTTCTTGAGCGGAGGAAATTTTTTCACGCTGAACCTGCCCCTTCTTGTGTCGGTGAGGTTAACTTTTGTGCTTGTTCTATGAGCATCACAGTGCTGAAAATAACTACTTCAAGGAGCTGTTATAACTGCAAAGCTTGTATTCAAATGGGATTTTCTTTACTAAATAACTTAACTCATTTCAAAAGGCAATCACAGTGAGAAATTTCAACTCGGGAAGAACAAATTAGGCCACGCAAAAGTACATTTTTAGATTCTCAGCATAGTGTGTTTCAGGATCAGAAGCCTATTACCATTGTCATAGACAAACACCTGGCGTATATTTCAGTGTTTTATAATCATGTACATAGTATCAATGTCATTTTATTTATTTAGAGAACAGAGACCAAGTAACGCTTTTGTTTTGGGCCAGTGCCTGCAACCTACAACGCTTTCTGTCTGAGGAGTGAAGTTGTAGGTGCTTAGAAAAGTGTGCGTAGTAAGTGCGAATATATGAAATAAAACATAAAAATAGAATCAAGCATGGAGTGTGAGGGGAATCTGGCACTTTGTGTCGGATCGTTATCTCAGTTGCTATGTCAGTCGTGTTACAGCTGTTCACAGGAAGTGGGACACTATGGCGGAAAAGTTGAGTGCTTCCCACTTCTGACAACACTTGCGAGGCCTCTTGCAATGTGAAGCTATGAGAGCATGATTGGACTTGATTGGAAATCTGAACTTATTACCTAATTATTGCAAAAACTGCAATCCAGAGCACCGCTTTGAGAGCAAAGGGTGTCCGAAAGTATCCTGCGCCAAGGTAGCTTTGTTGTACTAAAGATGGGCAGTTTCCACTAGTTTCCACTGTCCGCCATTGCTTTTATTGATTTTGGCTTGCGTGAGTGTATCTAATAATTAGATCAAGCACTTTCCAGCTGAATGTTTTTTCTATAATGCGTGAGTTTACACAGTGTACGTGAGCGTGAGAACCGAAAGCACATTGCACATATTTCATGAGCAAGCAGATCGTGCACAAAACATTCATTTTACCTCTGTTATTGTTTCTTTCCTGACTGCAGCTTGCAGGATCCGTCATAACATACTCCGTCATCTTGGTGCAAACGAGCGACAGCGTGGAACACATGGCGAGGGTGAAGTAAAACCAGAGGGCATCCGGAACGCCATGACAAGGGTGGGGTGGGCCAACCAATTTTATTGTTCGTAATTGAAGGCGCAAATACGACAGATAAAGAGGAGATATGGAGGCCACGTTCACCGTTCCATCAGTGTGAGCTCCATATCTTTATCGCCGAAAGAGAAGTGATATCTCAATGCGACTGCGCACCAACGAAACGGGACAACGCTGCGTAACAGCCCTGTTTCTTCTTGGAATAAACATTGTTGGAAGCGATTCTCGGAGCGTGTCTCCATGTTAGTCCATCATCTTCTTTGGACCTTCTATTTCGAATCATATACGAACTTGACCAGTTGTTTACTCTTACAAGCAGTTTTACTTTTGCTAAAAGCTTCGAATAAATGTACGGTTGGTACACTAAAGTGCCCATGAAAAGCTTCCCAAGTTCGCCAAAGTATACATGTGCAACGGAAGATCGTCATCAATTTATTGTGCTTCTGGCCAAAGATATGAAGTGAAATGGGATAAACGTCTGTTATTGTTTAAAAAATAAAAGTTTCAATAAGGTGTCTTCATTTCCACATTGCTAGAGCTCTGGCCATATCCAAGGTCCTTGCGGTAAGTCGTCACTAATCCTTGTAGCCGAAGCTGACCAACGCTCTTCCTCGAGAATTGGCCAGGGCTTATGTGAGAAAAGACTTGGGTGGAGGCGTACCGTTCCCACAATATTGACTAAAGGTTACCACGGAGCTGCGACTGTAATACTTAGGTTGGGGTGTGGTGTGGTGATATAGAGGACCAGTACTGTACTGTCTACAGAATAGCTCACTGACCACCGACTTAAACAGAGTTTCATTGCACTGCACGTGATTTTATATGCGCATGACCGCGCTTCTCTCTAAGGAAGGCCATTAGTTCCAGATGACCACAAAAGAGGACATCAGTCGGGGAAATTACCCTGCGAATTTCGCAAGGCCAGACCCTCTCGCAAGCTACATCGGCGTTCTGTCTTTGCCTACCTTCTCTCAAAACACATACAGTGACATGGAAAGACGGGCCAACTAAAATGAATGTAAACGTCCTGTTCTTCGTGAAAAAAAAGAAAAAAAAAGACGCCGCTGGCCAGTCCAAGTACGGTAATTATGATGCCTGTGTATCACTGCAGCCAAAATAGCCATACAATCTACAAACATTGAAAAAAAGGACGAACCGCAATGAAAAACAAGGGCAAACGCAATTTCAGTTTATGCGAAAATATCCACGATTAACACATCTTTTGCGATGTGAAAGTCACCTATAGGAATGCTCAGATGCACAGTAAGTATACAACGTATCAATGTGGAACGTTTCTGCAATTTCCCGGGCTTTTCCTTTGTATGCTTAAGTAATATCCCAGTTCTTTCCGCCAACAACCTTCTGCACGAGCAGGAAAAATCAAATCTCAATCAATCAAAATCAAGCTAATCCCACAACCTATATAACGTGAAGCACCTTATACCAGCACAATAATTTATTCTGAAAAACGCTGCCCGCCATGGTCTGCGTTACCACATGGCCGTACAATATCCAAACACACGCCTACGTGAAACGGATGACCTGTCCACACAGGGCACGCAGATGGAGCGAGCAGCGGAGTCGCATTGAGATACAAAATGAAGCGAAATTGTAATTAGGATTTCATGACCCTATGCGTGACAGAGTGTGTAGATTGTTCTGATACAATGACATTCCCGCCAGAAATATGTTAAATAATGCAAGTCTTTGGTCAGTGACATGAGTAATGAAAACAAGCCTGCAGAAAAGGAGTACATATCGAATGCGAAGTCTTGAAATATCTGCTGTCACGACACAATGTCAGCGAAGAGGGACATTTTTAATATTCGCCACGTGCCGAAATACGGCGTGAACATTGGCGAATGATTTGACTGCCAATGCGTATATCATCTCTGGAGTTGAAATAATAATGAGCTCAGCAGAGCATGCGTTCTGCACGCTATCGTGGTCGCGACAACAGAAATATGAACTTTCAGAAAGATAGCTCCCAGAAAAAAAAATAATTTGCGTAACTTTGGCTCCCCTATCATCGTTAAGACCAAGAAAGAGGCAACAAGCTTCAAAGATAGCGCGCAAAGTAATACGAAACTAGGAAAAGTAAGTAGAGCATGACTCAGCAAGGCTTAAAAGAGTTAAGCACTGCCATCCACCATCTCGCCTTTTACCGAGGCGATCTGACGTCATCCAGAACGTCACACTACCTGTGCTCAGCGGGGCTCGGCATTGGCTCTTCGTGGCCCAGCTCGACCCTACCGCGAGCGAAGCCCCTCCTCGCCACGTGCCTTCGTGCTCCTCTTAGAGGCACCACCAGCCCTTCCCGTCTAAAGTCAGCTCGCCCGCATATTCAATCTACTTTGCCTAAAGGTCTGTCTGTTTAGCTACGCTTAATCTTATCTCATATCCTTTTTAGCCTCAGGAAGGTATCAACTTGGATTTCGTGATTCATCCTGATTGGAAGTGATGCACGCAAAACAAACAAACAAAAAGGAGGTGCACCAACAAGAACCTAGATGGAGAGACGAAGCGCATACAGACGTACCAGTTTATCGATGAAGAATGTGATCTTATTTATACCATCGTCTAACAATGATTGCTTATTACGAAGCAAGGCAAAGACAAATCTAACACACACGTGTCGCACCTGTGAGGTATGCAATTTCTTTGGCTGATAAAGAGAATTGGCATGCTGGTGCTTTTGGCTTTGAGACATGAGATATGGTGAGTTTTACTTACTATGCAAGTTTTTTTTTTAATTACAGTGCAACATTAAAATTTGTGTTTTCAGCCACACTTCGCAGCGAAGTTTCTAATTTCCTCGCTCTCGCTTCCCTTTCACTATCCTAGCATTCCTAGCACTCACTCCCACTTATACTTGACCTATGCTAGGCTGTGGCTCTGGCTATGCTATTGTCTAGTCACGGTTGGGCTATTTTGGGAACACATAGCTACGCCCGATTTCGGTATGAACAGTGACGCTTACCCAGTACTCAATTTCACGTTACCCGATTTTCCTTTCCCTCTAATTGCTGTCCTAGGGCTGACTCTCACCTACATAGTTAAGTTGCTATGCTTTCGGTACGGTCTATGCACTTGTCTTCTTCTGGATCGGCTGTAGTGGGACAGAAAGATATGCCCACTCCTGGAATGAACAATTCCGGAGGGAATAATAAAAGAGCTACTGCACTACTCCAGAAATAGCATATGAATAAAGACATAGGTAACTGTACTTAGGGAAACAGTTCAATTCATAGTAACTAAATACTGATAACGAGATAAACAACGTACATGCCTGTACATATGCATATTGAAAGAGTTGTCGATGGAGACGCACGAAACCGAAAAAAAATGAGAGGTAATATACATACGTGATGTTTGCCGGCACATGTAAGGATGCTAAGATGGAAACAAAGAAATAAATCTGCTCCCTTAAATATAGATGACACACGGATGAGATGAGAGGTGGCTCATTTTATGGCACGAATCAGTATTGGTGAAAACGCACCATTGGCAGAGTAAAATAAAATGAAAAACACACAGGGTCCCTTACAAATTCTGCTAAAAGGACTCCTCTTCCTCAGTAGTGTGTATCAATCTTTTCAAATTCTACTGGTGCAGGTTTCATGACCAACTCCCCTGGTGCGTTGTGCCATTCTTCTTGGAAACAATAATGACCTGCGTATGGTTTTCCACACCTGACGTAGTATTGCTCTGCCTCCCCGAGCCTTGACAAGGTTTGGCTTTGAGCTAGTCTGAACTCCTTGATCAAATACTGGTTGCGCGGAATATTTCGGGCAACGAACAAAATAGACAAGGGTGAGCACAACCTCCCAACTGAATTTAATATGAAAAAAGATTCTGATATAGGCATGACCAAACCAAAACATCAATGGCACTGGCGTCAGTTTCATCCCTTGTCTAAGATATCTTACACGCAGAGTAGTTGCTCCATCGTACTCCCACCTCTGACTCAGAGACGATGTCGCTTTTTAAGGCCAACGTGGGACATCATACGAAGACGTTTTGATGGTGCAATGACACAAATTCTGGTGACCCGTGACGTCATGATGACATCTTAATGCGCCTTCATCGCTGCGCCATAATCAAGTGGGTTTCGACTTGACCCTATCACACCTTGGCGAGACCTACGGGATCTTTGCGAAACCTATCGCGATCTCACCATCTCGCAGTATGTCGCATAATGTTGCACAAGCCACGTGAATGGGAGCTCTTACATAGCTGTATGATGCTCTTGCGTTAAAATATGAATGAAAATAATTCAGCAGCGTTGTTCGGAAGGTATTCGTTTGCACGACCATGAATATTTAGGTTTTCCGTGTGCGCGCTATTCTTGGCTCATCGAGCGTTTCGCACTCAATGCTTCGACGGAGGAGCCCTCGAATGGCGTGATCAACTAACTTTGCCTCATAACGTGAGCGAGTAGTGAGACAGCGTTCTTGAAAGGTGAAGGTGCCACAATCGGTACGTCACAATATCACTCTGTCGCAATATCACTCTGTCACATAATTCGGTATAACAGCAAAGTAAAGCGCGTCTTACTGAAACTACTTACACTTCTGCAGTGATATAAAAGATCTTGTATGATGTCTTTTAGTGGTGATAGCTATAGCAATATTTGACATGAATGCACCCCCATTGACGCATAGTGACACATCTCTATCACGTCGTCTAACAATCATCATTATGACGTCAGTGCTCATAATTACACTAATACTCTGTGCTTCAGCAACGCGAGGGGCAGATATCAGTAGCTTGAGCCACAAATTAACACACGCAGACGTTCCACATCACACCTGCCTCAGTCTTATTTCCCAAAAAGACAACACTTGCCCGTTGATGTTTTTGCAGCAGACGGTGGCGGAAAAGCAGCTGGTAGTGGAGGCAGTCGGTGGCGGAAAAACTAAAGCAGCCGGTGGCGGTAAAACCCTCCGGGTGCATGTGGAAGTTGCACTACCACGACTAGGAGCCGTTACACGCTAACACGAAGCAAAAATAAATGTAATTGCGTGTTGGGCATATGTCGGTAAAGCACCAGGCGTTTGTCATCGCGGGCAAAGATAGATCGTAGGTTCAATTCCCGGTGACGGTACTTTTGTTAAACTTTATTCATAATTGATTGATTGATTTGTGGGGTTTAACGGCCCAAAACCACTATTTGATTATGAGAGACGCCATAGTGGAGGACTCCGGAAATTTTGACCACCTAGGGTTCTTTAACGTGCACCCAAATCTGAGTACACGGGCCTACAACATTTCAGCCTCCATCGAAAATGCAGCCACCACAGCCGGGATTTGATCCCGCGACCTGCGGGTCAGCAGCCGAGTACCTTAGCCACTAGACCACCGTAGCGGGGCGAAAGTTTATTCTTTTTCGTCCGTTAGCATTCATTTTATCAACGTCATTTCCCTGATGAAAACACGTAACTGAAGTCTTAGTGGACTAAGATAAAATTTCTTGTTAAAGAAAGAAGCACCACCTTGAGGTAACCTTAAAGAGGTGTAAAATTCTTACTGTGCAAACCTGTTTAAAGGTGTACAGTTCACACCAGAGACTATAATTTTACGTTTTCATTCAAAAACTAAACTTATTCTTCGAAATACATTGGTTGTGATTACACACAAACTAATTTACATTTGCACAAGCGATACTAGAGCAGATGAATGCAAAAATTATACATTTTGGCGCAATCGGTAACCTAGAGTGAATGCTTAGCCTAGAATTTGATGACGTATTTCCTCATAACGCGAAGAAATTGCCTCATAGGTATTTAAAAGATTATCCAGATACTGGAGATAAGTAGTATAATTGTGACTGCTGCGTCTGGGTC